>SJYT01037457.1:287930-307781 GCA_006410635.1 Cephalophus harveyi
TTTTTTTTTTTTTTTTTTGCAGGTGCTCTTTGATACATTTTATTTATTTAAAAAAATTTTTATTTCTACTTTATTTTGCTTTACAATACTGTATAGGTTTTGTCATACGTTGACATGAATCCACCACTGGTGTACATGATTTCCCAATCCTGAACCCCCCTCCCACCTCCCACCCCATATCATCTCTCTGGATCTTCTTAAAGGTTTAAAGATTTTTTTTTAAATTTAACATTTATTAAGGTTTAAAAAAAATTTTACTATGTCTTTATTTTTGGCTGCCCTGGGTCTCGGTTGTGGCATGCGGGATCTTTCATTGCTTGGCGGGCAGGCTTTATTGCCCTGAGCCATGTGAGATCTCAGTTCCCTGAGCAGGTATCGAACCCACGTCCCCTGCAGTGGAAGGCAGATTCCTCACCACTGGGCCACCAGTGAACCCTCAGTCATAAAGGTTTTTGATCTGAGGGAGGAAGAGGATCAGACAGGCAGGGAGGCAAGCAAGCAGGTGACAGAAGAGAGAATTCAAGATGGTCCCCTACTTTTTGGAGGAAGAAGCCAGGAACCACAGATGCAACTCCAGAAGCCGAAAGAGACCCAGAAATGGATTCCTCCCCGCCACGTCTTGCCGACACCTCTATCTTAGCCCCACGTGACCCATTTCAGACGCCTCGCATGCAGAATCGTAAGACAGTCCCTGTGTCTTATGCTGGCATCATCGGTTCCAGCAGGCCCGCAGCACTCGCTGACCCCGGGCCGTGCCCATCTTTGCTGAGCATGGAAAAGCAGTCGTCCGCCTCCCCGACGCTGGACATCTCCTACGACTTCTGGACGTCTTGCTGTCTCTTCCTGAAGGCCAGCATTGAAATCAGTCAACACACACACGGGTTCATCCACCTCACTAGAGCTGAGGCAACCCTGGCCCTTTCTCGTGGCTGAGTAATATTCCATTGTATATATCGGCCACAGCTTCTCTATCCATCCCTCCGTCAGTGGACATCTACATTGCTTCCATGCCCTTTGTGGGTGTTCAGTTGCTCAGGAATGTCCGACTCCTTGCAACTCCACGGACTGCAGCACGCCAGGCTTCCCTGTCCTTCACCATCTCCCGGAGTTTGCTCAAACTCATGTCCGTTGAGCCAGTGATGCCATCCAGCCATCTCGTCCTCGGTCGCCGCCTTCTCCTTTTGCCCTCCGTCTTTCCCAGCATCAGGGTAGCAACTCCAGAAGCCGAAAGAGACCCAGAAATGGATTCCTCCCCGCCACGTCTTGCCGACACCTCTATCTTAGCCCCACATGACCCATTTCAGACGCCTCGCGTGCAGAATCGTAAGACAGTCCCTGTGTCTTATGCTGGCATCATCGGTTCCAGCAGGCCCGCAGCACTCACTGACCCCGGGCCGTGCCCATCTTTGCCGAGCATGGAAAAGCAGTTGTCCGCCTCCCCGACGCTGGACATCTCCTACGACTTCTGGACTTCTTGCTGTCTCTTCCTGAAGGCCAGTATTGAAATCAGTCAAAACACACACACGGGTTCATCCACCTTACTAGAGCTGAGGCAACCCTGGCCCCTTTTCGTGGCTGAGTAATATTCCATTGTATATATCGGCCACAGCTTCTTTATCCATCCCTCCGTCAGAGGACATCTACATTGCTTCCATGCCCTTTGTGGGTGTTCAGTTGCTCAGGAATGTCCGACTCCTTGCAACTCCACGGAGTGCAGCACGCCAGGCTTCCCAGTCCTTCACCATCTCCCGGAGTTTGCTCAAACTCATGTCCGTTCAGCCAGTGATGCCATCCAGCCATCTCGTCCTCGGTCGCCGCCTTCTCCTTTTGCCCTCCGTCTTTCCCAGCATCAGGGTCTTTTCCAAGTCGTACCGACTATGAATAGCTCTGGGATGGACACTGGGGTGCATGTGTCTGTTTGAATTATGGTTTCCCCAGGGTATATGCCCAGGAGTGGCCTTGCTGGGCCATATGGCCATTTTATTACTAGTTTTTGAAGGAATATCTCTCCTGTTCTCCATAGAGGCTGTACCGATTTACACTCACACCCAGGGTGTGGGAGGGGGCCCTTTTCTCCACACCCTCTCCAGCATTTATTGTGTGTAGGTTTTTCGGTGATGGCTATTCTGACCTTTGTGAGCAGATAGCTCATTGCGGTGTTGATTTGCATTTCTCGAATAATGAGCGATGCTGAGCGATGATGTGGGGAGTGGAGGTGGGGGAATTCAAGAGGGAGGGAATTTATGTATGTGTTCGGCAGACTCAAGGGCCCTTCGGAAATTCTGCAAGTCATCCTGGGTCCGTGTGCTTGTCCGTGTGAAGGGCGAACACAGAGAAGGAAAAGGAAGAAAGAGATGCTTTCCTTGGAGTGAGACAGGAGGGCTGTAGATGAGGTCACTGTAGGCGGGAGCTTGCCCGCGTGTGGGTGCCCCTGTGCAGCTTTATCATCTTTTTCTGCCTGCATCAGTGGCTTTTCCGTGTCGGCTCTCTTGGCTGCCTGGATGTGTGTGCAATGCCGCTTCAGTCGTGTCTGGCTCTGTGACCGCATGGACTGTAGCTCGCCAGCCTCCTCTGTCCGTGGGATTCTCCAGGGAAGAATACTGGAGTGGGTTGCCATTTCCTTGGGGGAACTCTTAAGATCTCTGTCTCTCTGTGATGCTTCCCTCTCAACCCCGGGGAACAGAGGCTTCTTACATCCTGAGGTCATCTGCGAGGTGAATTTTTAAATGGTTGCTGGTTGGTTGGTCAGTCGCTCAGTCATGTCTGGCTCTTTGAGGCCCCATGTACCGCAGCATGCCAGGCCAGTGATGCTTCCCTCTCAACCCCGGGGAACAGAGGCTTCTTACATCCTGAGGTCATCTGCGAGGTGAATTTTTAAATGGTTGCTGGTTGGTTGGTCAGTCGCTCAGTCATGTCTGGCTCTTTGAGGCCCCATGTACCGCAGCATGCCAGGCCTCCCTGTCCATCACCATCTCCCGGAGTTTGCTCAAAATCATGTCCATCGAGTCAGTGATGCCGTCCAGCCATCTCATCCTCTGCCGCCCTCTTCTCCTTTTGCCTGAAGCCTTTCGCAGCATCGGGAATGGTGGCATTTTGGTAAAAGTCAGGGTCCTGCAAAGACCCTGTTGGATGAGACATGACCGCGAGCCAGCCCTAGGAACGTGTCAAACAGTGGGTTCCCTGGAGGGCTGAGTGATGCTCAGGGGAGCAAGCCCGAGAGGCAGATCCCGAGGTGGTGCCGGGCAGGAGCCCGGGTTGCCGGCGGGCTGTCTCCCAGCCTGCTGCTCCTGCATCAGAAATTGCATCTTGTACGATGGCTTCATCTTCTAGACCTGGGTTTCTCACCCCTCCATCCCACCCCACTAGGTCATCGCAGAGCACCTATCAAGCTGTGGATGTCACTGCTTTAATTCTCAGGCAGCCTTAAATGTTTTGTGCCGTCAAGCTTGTACGGTGAAGATGGCTTGCGATAGCCGCATCTGAAACGCCATTTTTAGAAGGAAGCATGGTAGAAGCTATTGATGTTTCTCGCTTCCTTTGCTAGATTGCTGGAGGTCTTTCAGACTCTCCCTAGCCCGTGTTTTCGTTCGGTCACTAAGTCATGTCCAGCTCTTTTGTGACTCTATAGCTGTCTCTTATACACATCTTGAATTCGATAAAAGGATAGATGAAAATGGATGGATGGATTAGATTGATGGATGGATGGATAGATGGATAAATGGATGGATGGATTAGATGGCTGGATGGGTAGATGTACAGATGGATGGATGGATGGATAGATTAGATAGATAGATGGATAGATGGATGGACAGATGGTAGATATTGAGTTGGCTACAAAGTTTGTTCAGGTTTTTCTGTAAGATTATAGATAGAAAGATTGATAGGTGATACATTGACAGATGATTAGAAAAATGAATATAGATATGTAGGTTGATAGAAACATTGATAGATAAGTTATAGATGAATGTAATGATAGATTAGATAATAGATAAATGAATGGAAAATATAGAGATAGATACAGATATATAGATAAGGTGATTAGGTGATTGATAGATACAATGGGTGGATGGGCAATTAGATGGGTGGATGGATAGAGATACATAGATGGTAGATAGATGAATAGATCTTAGATAAATGCTCGATGGATAAAGATGCATAAATTGTAGATAAGTAGATAAGGTGAATAGATGATTGATAGATATAATGGATGGATGGGCAGTTAGATGGATGGCTGGATGATAGACAAATGAGTAGATAAATGATGATGGGCAGATAAAGATATCATCTAAAGATGGATAGATAATTTATTTATAACAGATGAATGAAAAGACAAATCATAGATAGATAGCTGGCTTCCCCGGTGGCTCAGCTGGTAAAGAATCCCCCTGCAGTGTGGGAGACCAGGGTTCAGTCCCTGGGCCGGGAAGATCCCCTGGAGACGGGGGATGTCTACTCACTCCGGTGTTCTGCCCTGGAGGATCCCATGGGAGAGGAGCAGGCTGTAATGCATGGGGTCACAGAGACAGAGAGACAGGTCAGTTAAAGATCTGACTCACATTGTCATGGTTGCTGCAAGTCCGGCAGATATATACTTTTCTCCTGTCAGCTCCAAGGACCAAAGAATGTTCCACTATTCAGACACCAGACCCATGTCATTTCCTAGGGCATTAAGATTTCCTGTTTGCTTTTAGTTTGCTTCTTTCTTTTTTTTTTAATCTCTCTGCTTACTGTGGTTGTTTGAGACGTCATTAAAAGAAGAATTTCTATATTGTGAGTAAACGCTACTTCAATTTTAAAAATAACGCGATGCAAACTACTATATATAGGATGGAGAAGGAAATGGCAACCCACTCCAGTGTTCTTGCCTGGGCAATCCCATGGACAGAGGAGCCTGGCGGGCTACAGTCCACAGGGTCGCAAGAGTCAGACACGACTCAGTGCCTAAACCACCACCACCACCGGCACTATATATACGATGGTTAAACAAGAAGGTTCTACTGTAGGACACAGGGAATTGCATTCAGTATCCTGCGATGAGCCACAGTGGAAAAGAATATGAAAAAGTAGCAAGCGTGTTACTCGCTCAGTCGTGTCCAGCTCTTTGCAACCACGTGGACTGTAGCCCGCCAGGCTCCTCTGCCTGTGGGCTTTCCTAGGCAAGAATACTGGAGGGGGTTGCCATTTCCTTCTCCAGGGTGTGTGTGTGTGTGTGTGTGTGTGTGTATATATGTGTGTGTGTGTGTGTGTGTGTGTGTGTGTGTGTGTGTGTATGTATATTCATGGGCTTCCCTTAAAAAGGAAATACATATATATATATTTATGTATATATATTTCCAATATATATAAATTGAAATATATGAATGTATTCCAGTCCTTCCAATACACACACAACTCAGGCACTTTGCTTATTAACAGAAATTAACAACAATGCAAATCAACTGTACGTCAATAAAATTTTTTACAAAAATAATGACTTAAAAAGGAGAATTTCTGAAATGATCCCTGATTTTGAATAAAGGCTTTTTTATGTTTTTTTTTTTTTGAAAACATTCAAACCTGTCCATTGTCCTCCAATGTTGCCTGTTTACAGGGAAATCAGATGACGTTCTTTGTAAAGGAGCTTATTTACAAAACAGAAACAGGCTTGCAGGCACAGAAAACAGCCTCATAGTTAGCCAATGGGAAACCTGGGGGGAGGAATAGATAAGGAGTTTGGGGTTAACATGAACACACAATTCCATATAATATAGATCATTAACAAGGACCTAGTGTACAGCACAGGGAACCCTGCTCGGTATTATGTAACAAGCTAACGGGGAAAAGAATTTGAAAAAGAATAGATACATACGTCCCTGAAGGACTTTGCTGTACTCCTGAAACTATTGAAACATTGTAAATCCACTGTGATCTTCAAGTGTTAGCTGCTTAATCCCATCCGCCTCTGTGTGACCCCGTGGACTGCAGCCCGCCAGGCTCCTCTGTCCGTGGGATTCTCCAGGCAAGGATACTGGAGTGGGTTGCCATGCCCTCCTCCAGGGGATCTTCCCAAATGACGGATGGAACCCGCGTCTCCTGCATTGCAGGCAGATTCTTTACCGAATGACCCCCAGCGATGCCAATACCAACCTTAATCCAAGATAAAATAAAAACTAAAGCAAAAAACATTTTTTTAAGTTAAAAAAAAATAATAAACAAGATGGATAGCATCTGGCTGTACCCACAGAGTCTTGGGAACTTTTGGACACAAATTGAACAGCCCTGTTCCGGGGGAAATCGAATAGATAGCGTAAATATGCCAGCAGCCTCTGGGTCTATGAAGCAGTTTTCTGCCAGGCAGTTCCCAAGAAAAAGGCTTTTATGGCCACAGTGAAACGAGCCAGCCCGGTTATCTCCGAACAGAAATGTCCTGAAATCCTTCCTCTGTGTGGATGGTTTCCTTAGAGAGATGGATTTTATATTCTTGTGGAAAAACTGTCATATTATGTGCAATGCAGCCTAAGTTCCAGAGCCTCGGTTTACACCTCAGAGATGAAATCAGAAGCACGGTGACGTTCTAGGATGTTTACCTGCGAACTTGCTTCTCTGCCCAAACAGTGGGGGTCCCTGGGGGACATTTGTTTCTAGGGGTGGAGACCTTCTCTGACAGCAGACATTGTGTGATCAATGGGCTTTTGCTCCTGCACTTTACAGGAAAAAGAGTATAAGCCGGTGCTCAGTAATAGAGAACTGAGCCTATTTGAGCTAGAGTAAGCTGGAAAAAATTTACTGCAACGTATATGTTGTCGTCCACTTGCTCAGTCATGTCCGACGCTTTGAGATCCCACGGACTGCAGCACGCCAGGCCTCCCTGTCCATCACCAACTCCCGGAGTTTACCCAAACTCATGTCCATCGAGTCAGTGATGCCATCAAACCACCTCATCCTGTCACCCCCTTCTCCTCCTGCCTTCAATCTTTCCCAGCATCAGGGTCTTTTCCAGTGAGTCGGGTCTTTGGATCAGGGGGCCAAAGGATTGGAGTTTCAGCTTCAACATCAGTCCTTCCAATGAACACCCAGGACTGGTCTCCTTCAGAATGGACTGGTTGGATCTCCTTGCAGTCCAAGGGACTCTCAAGCATCTTCTCCAACACCACAGTTCAAAAGCATCCATTCTTCATGCTCAGCTTTCTTTATAGTCCAACTCTCACATCCATACACGACTCCTGGAAAAACCATAGCTTTGACTCGATGGATCTTTGTCGGCAAAGCAAAAACAGAGACATATGCAAAACCCGGAGAGGAAGATGGGAGGAGCACGGCCTGCGTTTTGCAGAGTCCTTCCCCACTGAGCATCCCTCACTCTTTACGTTAAAGGCAGAAAACGGAAAAGGGTTTTTACTCCACGTTCAGTAATCGGATCTGTGGGCTCAGCCATTCCACGTCGGAATAGAAGCAGTTCATCCGCTCCGAGCTCGGCCCTTCTCAGCCCCGGCGTGTCTGCAGCCCGGGGGCCGGCCAGCTCTGCTTGCTGACATCTGTCTCATCCCCCGCACTCCAGGCTCTGCAACAAAACGTTCATTTTTCCAAGGTCAGAGTTCTTTCCTCAAAGCAGCGCACGGATGTCTCAATCTCTGCAGAGCGTGGAGGTCCAGCTCTGCTGTGGTGTGCTTAGTCGCTCAGTCGTGCCTGACTCTGCGACCCCCGTGGGCTGTAGCCCGCCAGGCTCCTCTGTCCGTGGGATTCTGCAGGCAAGAATACTGGAGTGGGTTGCCTTGCCCTCCTCCAGGGGAATCTTCCCGACCCAGGAACCAAACCTAGCGTCTCCTGATTTGGCAGGCAGATTCTTTACCGCTGAGCCGCCTGGGAATATCTACTCAGAGCTGAGAAAAAAAAAAAAAAAAAAAAAAGACTCCACGTGGGACTTCCCTGGAAGCCCAGTGCTTAGGACTCCACGAGTTCATTTGCCAAAGGCTCCGGTTCAATCCCTGGTCTGGGAAGCAAGATCCCACAAGCCACATGGTACGGCCAATAAATAAATAAATGATATTTTAAAACCCAGCAGCACTCCGTGGGAGTCCATTGCGTGAGATGTTCGGAAACCTCAGAACCCCCAGAGGTAAAGCGAGTTGACAGATCCAAAGCAGTCAGGACCCAGAAATGGGAGGGGAGCCCCGGAAAGTGAACAGGAGGGAAAGGAACACAGAATTCATTCACCTGAGAGGTGAGGAGGGGACAGACGTAAGCTACGCAGAAATCACACTTGAACGAAATACGAAAAAGCATCCTGCTGCCTCATTTGGCATCTTTAAAAATTTTTTTTTTAATTTTTATATTGGAGTGTATAGTTGATGAGGGCTTCCCTGGGGGCTCGGACAGGAAAGAATCTGCATGCAATGCAGGAGACGTGGGTTTGATCCCTGGGTGGGGAAGATCCCCTGGAGAAGGGGCACGGCAACCGACTCCAGTACTCTGGACTGGAGAATCCCCATGGACAGAGGAGCCTGGTGGGCTACAGTCCATGGGGTCGCAAAGAGTCAGACACTCCTGAGCGAACGAGCTCACACACAGTTGAACAATGTTGTGTTAGCTCCAGCTGTATAGCGAAGCGAGTCAGTTATAACCTATGTACATAGGTCCTTACTGTTTATCTACCATATACCTAGAAGTGTGTGCATTTTCGTCCCAAGCTCCTAACTTATTTTTCCTCCTTTCCCCAATTTGGTTCATCATAAATTTGTTCTCTATGTCTATGAGTCTATTTCTGTTTCACGAATAAGTTCATTTGTATCCTTTTTTTCAGATTCCCCATATAAGTGGTATCATATGATATTTACCTCTCTCTGTCTGACTTACCTCACTTAGTATGACAACCTCTAGGTCCATCTATGATGCCGAAGTTGGCATTTTATCTCATTCTTTTTCATGCCTCAGTAACAGTCCATTGTATATATGTTCCACATCTTCTTTATCCATTCCTCTGTCAATGGACATCTAGATGGCTTCCACGTCCTGGCTATTGTAAATGTGCTGCAGTGAACTTTGGGGTGCATGCAACTTTTGGGGGCCATGTTTCTCTCTGGATACATGCCCAGGAGTGGGATTGCCGGGTCACTTTTGAGAGTTCCTTGGACTGCAAGGAGATCCAACCAGTCCATTCTGAAGGAGATCAGCCCTGGGATTTCTTTGGAAGGAATGATGCTAAAGCTGAAACTCCAGTCCTTTGGCCACCTCATGCGAAGAGTTGACTCATTGGAAAAGACTCTGATGCTGGGAGGGATTGGGGGCAGGAGGAAAAGGGGACGACCGAGGATGAGATGGCTGGATGGCATCACGGACTCGATGGACTTGAGTCTGAGTGAACTCCGGGAGATGGTGATGAACAGGGAGGCGTGGCGTGCTGCGATCCATGGGGTCGCAAAGAGTCAGACACGACTGAGTGACTGAACTGAACTGATGCTTGCTCTATTTTTTAATTTTTTAAGAACCCTCCATGATGTTGTCCACAGGGGCTGCACCAGTTTCCATTCCCACCAGTAGGGCAGCAGGGTCCCCTTTCCTCCACACCCTCTCCAGCATTTACTGTTTGTAGACTTTTCGATGATGGCCATTCTGATTGGTGCGAGTTGATGCCTCCCTGTAGCCTTGATTGCATTTTTCTTATCATGAGCGATGCTGAGCATCTTTTCGTGTGTCTGTTGTCTGTCTCTGTCTGTCTTGTTTGGAGAAACATCTATTTAAATCTTCTGTCCGTTTGGCGTCTTGCNGTTTGTAGACTTTTCGATGATGGCCATTCTGATTGGTGCGAGTTGATGCCTCCCTGTAGCCTTGATTGCATTTTTCTTATCATGAGCGATGCTGAGCATCTTTTCGTGTGTCTGTTGTCTGTCTCTGTCTGTCTTGTTTGGAGAAACATTTGTTTAAATCTTCTGTCCGTTTGGCGTCTTGCTGGCATTTTCTAGACAGACTTTTCTTCCATGATCCTACAAACAGAGCTACATTATTGCCTTCCCAACGAATTGAGTGGGCTTCCCTGGTTGCTCAGTTGATAAAGAATGTGCCTTGCAATGCAAGAGACCCAGGTTCAATCCCTGGGTCAGGAAGATCCCCTGGAGAAGGGCATGGCAACCCACTCCAGTATTCTTGCCAGGAGAACCCCATGGAAAGAGGAGCCTGGTGGACTACAGTCCATGGGGCTGCAGAGAGTTGGACATGACTGGAGACGTACTTGAAGCTTACTTTTTCTTGCATGTGGAAAAATTTGCAGCGACTTGCCTGGTGATCCAGTGAATAATACTTCCCCTTGCAATGCAGGGGATGGTGATGCGAACCCAGGTCAGGGAACTAAGATCCTTCATGTTGAGCAGACAAAAAGAAAAAAAAAACCAACAAGATTTGCACAAATGTCCATGGAGGGAACAGATCGGCCAAAGCTCAGAGCGTGATGTGTCCTGTCTGGTTGTGAGCCTCTGGCACGGACAGGAAGCTCGCAGTCACAAGCAATTAATTCTTGCCGGGAGTGGCCCAAGGTTAATTTTAATGTCCTCCATGGTCTCTTGCCAGATCAGATACGTCTGCCTCCTTCAGGCTCTGCCTGATGGTTCCTGGCAGGACCTGGCTACGTGGAGGCTGGCACGCTCAGCCCGTTAATCATCCTTGGCAGCCGGCTTCTTGTGGCTGATGGATATGGAGCCACCCCCAACCCCCCCCATTCCCCGGGGCGACCCGTGGATGCTGAGTGAAGCTGACATGTGGTTGCCATGGAAGCTCGGAAGGCTCTCTTGTGCCCCCATGCTGATGGCGGGACGTGAGAGACACTCAAGACACACACATGAAAAAAAAAAAATAGCATTTGGTCTGCAGCAGCGTGGATGGAAAATCCCATGGACGGAGGAGCCTGGTGGGCTGCAGTCTATGGGGTCGCGAAGAGTCAGACACGACTGAGCGACTTCACTTTCATTTTTCACTTTCATGCATTGGAGAAGGAAATGGCAACTCACTCCAGTGTTCTTGCCTGGAGAATCCCAGGGACGGGGGAGCCTGGTGGGCTGCCGTCTACAGGGTCGCACAGAGTCGAACACGACTGAAGCGACTTAGCAGCAGCAGCAGCAACGTGGATGGACCTGGAGATCGTCATGCTGAGGGAACTAGGTCAGAGAGAGAAAGACAAACATCGTAACGGTCAGTTAGTTCAGTCATGTCCGAGTCCTTGTGACCCCGTGGACTGTAGCACGCCAGGCCTCCCCGTCCATCACCGACTCCCAGAGCTCATGACTTATATGCAGAGTCTAAAAAGAAATGGTACAAAGGAATTTATTTACAAAACAGAAACAGTCTCACAGGCTTAGAGAAAGAACTTATGGATACTAATGGGGATGGATGGGAGGAAGTATAGTTAGGAAGTCTGGGGTGGACTTTATGTTCTTCAGTTTCATTCAGCTAAGCCGTATCCAACTCTGTGACCCCATGGACTGCAGCACACCAGGCTTCCCTGTCCATCACCATCTCCTGGAGCTTGCTCAAACCCATGTTTGATTCAACCAGTCCGTACTAAAGGAGATCAGTCCTGAATATTCATTGGAAGGACTGATACTGAAGCTGAAACTGCAATCCTTTGGGAAGAACTGACTCACTGGAAAAGACCCTGCTGCTGGGAAAGATTGAAGGCCGGAGGAGAAGGGGACGGCAGAGGATGAGATGGTTGGATGGCATCATTGACTCGATGGACAGGAGTTTGACCAAACTCGGGAGTTGGTGATGGACAGGGAGGCCTGGCATGCTGCAGTCCATGGGGTCGCAAAGAGTCTGACAACTGAGTGACTGAACTGAACTGAACTGATTGCTGAATCACTTTGCCCTACAGCAGAAATTAATGCAGCATTGTAAATCAATTGTACTCCAATTAAAAAAAAAAAAAAAAAACACCACAAAACTGAAATCTATGCTCGTCTCTCACTCCAGGGATGCAACCAGCCATCTGTTGAATGCAAACCAAGAGTCTGCCCAGAACTGCTTAATTGCAGAGCTGGGGAACACCCAAAACTCTGATGAAGGGAACCTGGCTCAGTTCTACTGCAGGCAGATGGAAACATGCCTGAGACTTAATAAGCGGGAATCCGGTTAATCGTATTTTCCCGGGTGTGTAGAGAGACTGAGCTAATTAGGGAAGAAGCAGTCGGCTTCAGTGCACCCAGCCGAGAGTGTGTAGTGGACAATGGAACAGTGATGGGTGCTGGTAGGTGGCGGACACAACTCAACATCCTCAGAGTCTCATATTAACGAGAGGGTGAATTCCTAGGCAGCTTGATTAGAAGTCTGGAGTCCCTGAGGAGGAGAAAGAGGGGGGTGGGAGGAGGAGGGGAAGGATGGGGGGAGGGGGGAAGGAGGGGGAGAGGATCAGGGGTCTGGGGATCTTGAAAAAGAGACAGGGGTCTGGAATTCTCAAGGAGGAGGAAAGGACAAACGTGTTTTTCTCTCTGCATTCCTTAGCCTACATTCCTTGGCATCACCAACTCGATGGACATGAGTCTGAACAAACTCCGGGAGTTGGTGATGGACAGGGAGGCCTGGCGTGCTGCAGTCCATGGGGTTGCAAGGAGTCGGACACGAATGAGTGACTGAACTGAACTGAGCTTCCTTAGTCTTTAGTCACATAAGTTTTCTTCTTTAACTGATGATTATACAACAAAACTGAAAGCCTTTTAAAAAAATAAATGAAGGGAAAATAGAGAAAAACATTCAGTTCAGTTCAGTTCAGTTCAGGTGCTCAGTCATGTCCGACTCTTTGCGACCCCATGAATCGCAGCATGCCAGGCCTCCCTGTCCATCACCAACTCCCGGAGTTCACTCAAACTCATGTCCATCGAGTCAGTGATGCCATCCAGCCATCTCATCCTCGGTTGTCCCCTTTTCCTCCTGCCCCCAATCCCTCCCAGCATCAGAGTCTTTTCCAATGAGTCAACTCTTCGCATGAGGTGGCCAAAGGACTGGAGTTTCAGCTTTAGCATCATTCCTTCCAAAGACATCCAAGGATTGATCTCCTTCAGAATGGACTGGTTGGATCTCCTTGCAGTCCAAGGGACTCTCAAGAGCCTTCTCCAACACCACAGTTCAAAAGGATCCATTCTTTGGCACTCAGCTTTCTGTATGGTCCAGTTCTCACATCCATACGTGACCACTGGAAAAACCACAGCCTTGACTAGACGAACTTTTGTTGGCAATGTAAAGTCTCTGCTTTTTAATATGCTGTCTAGGTTGGTGATAGCTTTTCTTCCAAGGAGCCAGCGTCTTTTAATTTCATGGCTGCAGCCGCCATCTGCAGTGATTGTGCATACGTCTGTGAGAGTTGGTCCATTTTAATAGAAAGCCTTCCTCGGTGATTCAGCCGTACGTATACATAGACCCCCTCCCTCTTGAGTCTCCCTCCCGCCCCTCCATCCCACCCCACTAGGTCATCGCAGAGCACCTATCAAGCTGTGGATGTCACTGCTTTAATTCTCAGGCAGCCTTAAATGTTTTGTGCCGTCAAGCTTGTACGGTGAAGATGGCTTGCGATAGCCGCATCTGAAACGCCATTTTTAGAAGGAAGCATGGTAGAAGCTATTGATGTTTCTCGCTTCCTTTGCTAGATTGCTGGAGGTCTTTCAGACTCTCCCTAGCCCGTGTTTTCGTTCGGTCACTAAGTCATGTCCAGCTCTTTTGTGACTCTATAGACGGTGGCCCGCCAGGCTCCTCTGTCCCTGGGATTCTCCAGGCAGGAACACTGGAGTGGGTTCCCATTTCCTTCTCCAGGGGATCTTCCCCACCCAGGGATCAAACCCGCATCTCCTGCATTGGTAGGCAGATGCTTAACCAGTGAGCCGCCTGGGAAGCCCACCCCACCCCCGACCACGTGTGCACACTCAGTCACTCAGTCACGTCCAGCTCTTGGCGACCCCATAGTCTGCAGCCTGCTAGGCTCCTCCGACCATGGGATTCTACAGGCATGAACACTGGAGTGCATAGGCATTTCCTTCTCCAGGGCATCTCCTGACCCAGGAATTGAACCCTCATCTCCTTTTTGGCAGGCAGATTCTTCACCTGCTGAGTCACCTGCGAAGTGAGAAGCAGTTTATTTCGTTGTCTCCTTCTACATAAACATTTATGGACAAAGAGAGTCAGCCACACACATCTCTTCTCCCTTTCTAACCCTGCCCATATCCAAGCCTGACCACAGTTACTCATTCCAGAGGGCTCTGGATAGCAGAGATTGCATCCTCACAGCTCAAATCACTGAGCTAATTTTTCCCCTCAGTAACTATCTCTCTGAGTTTTCACTGTCTCCCGGAGTTTGCTCAAACTCCTGTCTATTGAATCAGTGATGCCGTCCAACCATCTCCTCCTCTGTTGCCCTCTTCTCTGCTTGTCCTCAGTCTTTCTCAGCCTCAGGGTCTTTTCCAGTGAGTCCTGGAAAAACCACGAGTGAGCTTGAAAGCTCCCCATGGAGGAAGCCCTTTCTGAAGCAGCACCTTTGTGGAGAAGGTCAAATGTCCGGATTCCCATCAGGCTGCCTGAGAAGGAGGTGCCTGGGTGCCGATGGCCAGAGGCTGAGTTGAGCTCGATGATGTGGTCCGTCCTGGTCCTTGTGATCCTTCATTCCTCTGCAGCGAGAGATTGCTGCAGCCGAGGCTTTGACTCACGCAAGCTCATTTCCTTCCCCTGTGTCTCCAAGCTTTTTCTTCTGGGAGCCCCAGTCTTGACTGGGAGCCTGGAGTTCTGCTGACTGGACTGCGTCTTTATGCCTTTGAGGCCCCAAGGCTGGGGAAGTTCCTCATATATCATGCTTGTTTGTTAAATGGATGGATGGATGGATTAGTAGATGAACGTCCGAGTGGATGGATGATGGATCAGTGGATGGATGGTTGGTTGGGTGAATCAATGGGTGAATGAATAGATAGATGCGTGGTGAATGGATATGTAGATGGGTGGATGGCGAATGGACGGATGGGTGGATGGATGGTTAGGTGGATTTGTGGATGGATGCATAAGTGAATGGATGAGGAATGGATGGATAAATAGATGAATGGATGGTGAGTGGTTGGGTGGGTGGATGGGTGCATGGATGGATGGTTAGATGGATTTGTGGATGGATGTGTGAGTGAATGGATGATGAATGGATAGATGAATGAATGGATGGATGGATGAATGGATGGATAAATAGATGAATGGATGGTGAGTGGTTGGGTAGGTGGATGGATGGATGGTTAGATGCTTAGATGGATCTGTAGATGGATGCGTAAGTGAATGGATGAGGAATGAGTGGATAAATAGATGATGGATGGTGAGTGGTTGGGTGGGTGGATGGATGGATGGATGGTTAGATGGATTTGTAGATGGATGCGTAAGTTAATGGATGATGGATGGATGCATGGATGAATGAATGGATGGATAAATAGATGAATGGATGGTGAGTAGCTGGGTGGGTGGATGGATGGATGGTTAGAGGCTTAGATGGATTTGTGGATGGGTGCATAAGTGAATGGATGAGGAATGGATGGATAAATAGATGAATGGATGGTGAGTGGTTGGGTAGGTGGATGGATGGATGGATGGTTAGGTGGATTTGTAGATGGATGTGTAAGTTAATGGATGATGGATGGATGAATGGATGGATAAATAGATGATGGATGGTGAGTGGTTGGGTGGGTGGATGGATGCATGGATGGATGGTTAGATGGATCTGTGGATGGATGCGTAAATGAATGGATGGTGAATGGATGCATGGATGAATGAACGGATGGATAAATAGATGAATGGATGGTGAGTAGCTGGGTGGGTGGATGGATGGATGGATGGTTAGAGGCTTAGATGGATTTGTGGATGGGTGCATAAGTGAATGGATGAGGAATGGATGGATAAATAGATGAATGGATGGTGAGTGGTTGGGTGTGTGGATAATGGCTCATTCCAATGGCACAAGCCTCTCACCTCATTTTCCAAGATTTTCCTGCCTGAGGTTTTTAGCAGGCTCCATCCACCTTGAACAGACAGCTGGCCATGTCCCCTTGGCCGTCTGGGCCCTTCGTCTGCTTGAAAGGCTGTTTGGACCCGTGGAGTCTCTGGCTGGCCTCGTTGAGTCCCTTGCTCTCCTTCCAGGTTCGCTAATGTTTGGGTCTCGGGGTCTAGCTTGGCCAACAATACCCTGCCCAGCCCTCATTAATGAGGCCACAGAGCAACCGTCCGCCACAGCCGCTCAAATACTGACATATTTGGAGCCCTTGATTTTCTGTTGCTCCTCCATGGGTCCCGTGGGCATGGGGAGACTTCAGCCCAACCATGTCTGGTGTGAGCAACCATGTCTAATCTGAGCAGCCACATCTTATCTGAGCAACCACGTCTGATCTGAGCAACTGTGTCTGATCTGAGCAGCCACGTCTAATCTGAGCAGCCATGTCTGGTCTGAGCAACCACGTCTGACCTGAGCAACCACGTCTGATCTAAGCAACAGCACTGTTTTTAAATTTCTCTTCCAACACTTTTCCCCAGCACGTTTTCCTAGCATGGTTTGGGTGGACCCTTTCTCTGACTTCTATTTGAGGTCAGTGTCACAGAGGCACACCCTACTTCCAGAGTGGGGAGCCTTTCCCTTCTCCAGGGGATCTTCCCAACCCAGGGATTGAACCCAGATCTCCCACATGGCAGGCAGATTCTTTACCAGCTGAGCCACCAGGGAAGCTCAAGAATGCTGGAATGGGTAGCCTTTCGCTTCTCCAGAGGATCTTCCTGATCCAGGAATCAAACCTGGGTCTCCTGCATTGCAGGTGGATTCTTTACCAGCTGAGCTACCAGGGAAGCCGTACTTCTAAAGCTACTGTTTAAAAATGAGTGCATGGGGCCACAAGAGGGTTTCACCTTCAATGTGACCACACCAGAGATGGCTCACTCCCGTCATTTTTCGCAGAAGGGCAAAGTAACAGAAATGAACATTTATCTGCCTCTGCTTATTCAGGACAGTCAGTTCCTCCAGAGAGAAACCAGTATCTGCTGAAGGGAACGTAAAGGAGAGAAAGAGACCTTGTTGCCTTCAATTTCCATTAATTGATTCCTAAGGAACCACGCTGTGATGCACGATAAATGAAGGTAGGGACACCAGAGATGGCTCACTCCCGTCATTTTTCGCAGAAGGGCAAAGTAACAGAAATGAACATTTATCTGCCTCTGCTTATTCAGGACAGTCAGTTCCTCCAGAGAGAAACCAGTATCTGCTGAAGGGAACGTAAAGGAGAGAAAGAGACCTTGTTGCCTTCAATTTCCATTAATTGATTCCTAAGGAACCACGCTGTGATGCACGATAAATGAAGGTAGGGAGAGGAAACTGCACGGAAAATCACGTAGGAGGCTCAAGCCAGACCGATTTGTTTGGAGGCCACTTAGAGGCTGTCTCACAAGGACATGCCTTCATCACATTTCCTTGTTTTCAGGCCACCGAGGATGCTCCACCGCCCAGAGGAAAGCATCCGTCAGATGACTGTCCTTCTGGGATGAAGAACAGAGAAAAACAGTCCTTTCAGGTCAGTCGAAAAGCTCTGATGACTCACCGCGGGGATTCAGAACCTATTGGGTAATGGCGGCGGCGCTGATGGTGGTGGTGATGGTGACGGTGATCTTGGGGATGAAGGGATGGCGGTGATGGTGCTGATGATACGATAATGGTGATGATGTCCTGTGATGCTGCTCTTGCTGATGAAGGGATGAAGGTGATGATGCTGATGATACAAAAATGTTGATGATGTCCTGTGATAGTGACGATGGTGATCCTGGGGATGAAGATGATGGTGTTGANGTGCTGATGATACGATAATGGTGATGATGTCCTGTGATGCTGCTCTTGCTGATGAAGGGATGAAGGTGATGATGCTGATGATACAAAAATGTTGATGATGTCCTGTGATAGTGACGATGGTGATCCTGGGGATGAAGATGATGGTGTTGATGATGATGCAATAATGGTGATGATGTCCTGTGATAGTGATGATGCTGATCCTGGGGATGAACGGATGAAGGTGATGGTGTTGATGATATGATAATGTTGATGATCTCCTGTGATGTGAAGATGGTGATGCTGATGATGAAGGGATGAAGGTGATGGTGCTGATGATACAACAATGGTGATGATGTCGTGTGATAGTGACGATGGTGGTCCTGGGGATGAACGGATGAAGGTGACGGTGTTGATGATACGATAATGGTGATGATGTCATGTGATGGTGCTCTTGCTGATGAAGGGATGAAGGTCATGGTGCGGATGATACAAAAATGTTGATGATGTCCTGTGATGTGACGATGGTGATCCTGGGGATGAAGGGATGGCGGTGATGGTGTTGATGATACGATAATGGTGGTGATGTCCTGTGATGTGACGATGGTGATCCTGGGGATGAAGGGATGGCGGTGATGGTGTTGATGATACGATAATGGTGGTGATGTCCTGTGATGTGACGATGGTGATCCTGGGGATGAAGGGATGGCGGTGATGGTGTTGATGATACGATAATGGTGGTGATGTCCTGTGATGTGACGATGGTGATCCTGGGGATGAAGGGATGGCGGTGATGGTGTTGATGATACGATAATGGTGGTGATGTCCTGTGATGTGACGATGGTGATCCTGGGGATGAAGGGATGGCGGTGATGGTGTTGATGATACGATAATGGTGGTGATGTCCTGTGATGTGACGATGGTGATCCTGGGGATGAAGGGATGGCGGTGATGGTGTTGATGATACGATAATGGTGGTGATGTCCTGTGATGTGACGATGGTGATCCTGGGGATGAAGGGATGGCGGTGATGGTGTTGATGATACGATAATGGTGGTGATGTCCTGTGATGTGACGATGGTGATCCTGGGGATGAAGGGATGGCGGTGATGGTGTTGATGATACGATAATGGTGGTGATGTCCTGTGATGTGACGATGGTGATCCTGGGGATGAAGGGATGGCGGTGATGGTGTTGATGATACGATAATGGTGGTGATGTCCTGTGATGTGACGATGGTGATCCTGGGGATGAAGGGATGGCGGTGATGGTGTTGATGATACGATAATGGTGGTGATGTCCTGTGATGTGACGATGGTGATCCTGGGGATGAAGGGATGGCGGTGATGGTGTTGATGATACGATAATGGTGGTGATGTCCTGTGATGTGACGATGGTGATCCTGGGGATGAAGGGATGGCGGTGATGGTGTTGATGATACGATAATGGTGGTGATGTCCTGTGATGTGACGATGGTGATCCTGGGGATGAAGGGATGGCGGTGATGGTGTTGATGATACGATAATGGTGGTGATGTCCTGTGATGTGACGATGGTGATCCTGGGGATGAAGGGATGGCGGTGATGGTGTTGATGATACGATAATGGTGGTGATGTCCTGTGATGTGACGATGGTGATCCTGGGGATGAAGGGATGGCGGTGATGGTGTTGATGATACGATAATGGTGGTGATGTCCTGTGATGTGACGATGGTGATCCTGGGGATGAAGGGATGGCGGTGATGGTGTTGATGATACGATAATGGTGGTGATGTCCTGTGATGTGACGATGGTGATCCTGGGGATGAAGGGATGGCGGTGATGGTGTTGATGATACGATAATGGTGGTGATGTCCTGTGATGTGACGATGGTGATCCTGGGGATGAAGGGATGGCGGTGATGGTGTTGATGATACGATAATGGTGGTGATGTCCTGTGATGTGACGATGGTGATCCTGGGGATGAAGGGATGGCGGTGATGGTGTTGATGATACGATAATGGTGGTGATGTCCTGTGATGTGACGATGGTGATCCTGGGGATGAAGGGATGGCGGTGATGGTGTTGATGATACGATAA
>SJYT01037457.1:315683-502527 GCA_006410635.1 Cephalophus harveyi
GGTTCCAAATAGGAAAAGGAGTACGTCAAGGCTGTATATTGTCACCCTGCTTATTTAACTTCTATGCAGAGTACATCATGAGAAACGCTGGACTGGAAGAAACACAAGCTGGAATCAAGATTGCCAGGAGAAATATCAATAACCTCAGATATGCAGATGATACCACCCTTATGGCAGAAAGTGAAGAGGAGCTAAAAAGCCTCTTGATGAAAGTGAAAGAGGAGAGCAAAAAAGTTGGCTTAAAGCTCAACATTCAGAAAATGAAGATCATGGCATCCGATCCCATCACTTCATGGGAAATAGATGGGAAAACAGTGGAAAGAGTGTCAGACTTTACTTTTTTGGGGCTCCAAAATCACTGCAGATGGTGACTGCAGCCATGAAATTGAAAGACGCTTACTCCTTGGGAGAAAAGTTATGACCAACCTAGATAGCATATTGAAAAGCAGAGACATTACTTTGCCAACTAAGGTCCGTCTAGTCAAGGCTATGGTTTTTCCTGTGGTCATGTATGGATGTGAGAGTTGCACTGTGAAGAAGGCTGAGCGCTGAAGAATTGATGCTTTTGAAGTGTGGTGTTGGAGAAGACTCTTGAGAGTCCCTTGGACTTCAAGGAGATCCAACCAGTCCATTCTGAAGGAGATCAACCCTGGGATTTCTTTGGAAGGAATGATGCTAAAGCTGAAACTCCAGTACTTTGGCCACCTCATGCGAAGAGTTGACTGGTTGGAAAAGACTCTGATGCTGGGAGGGATTGGGGGCAGGAGGAGAAGGGGACGACCGAGGATGAGATGGCTGGATGGCATCACGGACTCAATGGACGTGAGTCTGAGTGAACTCCGGGAGATGGTGATGGACAGGGAGACCTGGCGTTTTGCGATTCATGGGGTCGCAAAGAGTCGGACACGAGTGAGCGACTGAACTGAACTGATACATTACATTTGCCTCTTCTAGAGTTTTATAGGAATTTAATCATATAGTATGAACTCTTTGGACTCTGACTTCTCTTGTTTAACAGAATGTTTTGTGAATCATGAAAGTGTTAGTTGCTCAGTCATATCTGACTCTTTTGCGATCCCATGAACTGTAGCCCACCAGGCTCTTCTGTCCATGGAATTCTCCAGGAAAGAATACTGGAGTGGGTTGCCATGCTCTCCTCCAGGCGACCTTCCTGCCACAAGTATTGAATCTGGGTCTCCTGAATTGGCAGACAAAATCGGTACCATTTGAGCCACCAGGGAAGCCTACATGTATATATATATATCAGTAGTTTGTTCCTTTTTGATGCTGAGTATCCATCCAGTCACCTACTGATGGACATTTAAACTGTTGCCAGTTTTGGCTATTATGAATAAAGCTGCTATGAACATTTATATGCAATTCCTCATGTGGACCTTGTCCATAATCTTTTAATGAACAGCCCATGATCTTTTAATGCACCTACTGGCAAACATGGTCCAGTGTCCTAGAATCTGTAGCAACTCTGCCCCGTAGGATAAGAAAGAAAGAAGGGGAATGTGGAATATGATGAGAGAAACTGTGCTTCTCTTCTATAAATCTAAGACATATGGCTCCATAATATCCACAGATAATGCATATTACACTCATTTTATCCCATGTATTTCTCTATCTTCCCTCATTAGTTTTCTTCCTGTATTTTCTCTTACCTCATTCCTCATTCAATTTAAACTTATATATATGTAGAGCCTTGAGCACTGGAAAGAGTGTTTTTTCATCATGAGAATTACTACCTTCACGAAATGACTTTGATGTTTTATTCTGCTGTTCATACAGGGTCTACTTTAAATAATCTGTGAGGATATTAGAAGAGTCATCACCAAGATGTGGCCAAGTGCATCTTGGCTATTTCTCTCCCACCTCAATTGTGAGGCCCGAATCTGCCAGAAGAATATGCTGTTTTCTGTGTGGTCTGTTGTTTTAGGTCCCTGAAAGCCTGAAGCGTTTCAGTACCTCACACCGTTCTGTTCAGTTTCCAGAAATAAGATTCATAAATATATAGGGTCTGACCCGTTATACTTTCTCTTAGAAAATAAAAACAAAAAAGCAAACACATAAAAGCTACTCACACAAAGCTAGTGGTCACAGTAGGAAAGATAAATAGAAAGACACAATTAAGCATGATATAGAAGGACACAAATAAGGCATTCAGACGAATGACAACTACTGGCGGACTAGGGGCCGGTTAAAGCCTGCAGACATGTTTTATTTGGTTTTTGGTTTTTAAATATAATTTACCCAACATTTAAAAGTGTGAAAACCTCACCAAAAAATTCACACACACACACACACAAAATAAGAATATCTGGCAACCAGGCCCACGTTGCCACCTCACAAAAAAGTCCGGGAGCTGAGAGGCAACCGCTTCCTTTGGCCAAATGTATCTCTCTCTGCACTGGCTTGGCTCCCGCTCATTGCCTACCTTGTAAGTATTTTGTGTTTCAACCCTGGCATCAAGGCATCGCGTCTAGTGATGGAAGGAAGTGGCTGGACACACTGCACTGTCAGGATACAAGCCATCAGAGGTGGAGACGATGTCCGAGATAACCACCACACTCCAGACAGGGAGTGTTCACTTGATAACTTATCCAACACGTTCCTTCTTCTCCTCCCCCTCGAAGAGACAGCACAATATTCAGGCTGAGGGGTTCCTGCCCCTCTAAGATGCCCACTCGGTGTGGCTCCTGTGGCATCTCTCTTGTTCTCAAGTGACCGGGTCACTGAGCCAGGCAGGCAGGCACCCCCAGGCCTGTTTCTGAAGGGGCTCTCTGCTCCTTCCTCTTCAGCTTATTATGCTTCCAGAGTAAGCAGCCGAGAAGACTGGAACTTCCCACAGTGTTTCCCGGTGGTGTTATATGGAAGAAGCTCTGTGACGATTCTACTTGCTGTCAGTTTTCTCTGCTAAGCTCCAGATCCACCCATCCAACTGTCCACAGCTCTCTCCACCTCTGTCTCCACAATCACCTCAATCAAAGCTTCTCCAAATCTACATCTGTAATCTCCCCTTACCATCCTCCCGGGATAAAACACGTTCTGTGTCCAGTATTTCCTTTGTATATCCTTTCAGTCACCTAAGCCAGAAACCCTGGACTCATTCTAGCTTCCCTCTCTTCTGATCTCATGTCTTCTGACTGCTTTTCCACATCCAAGCAATTACTGAGCCAAGAACAAACCACCTCCTCGCCGTGTGCAAGATGAAGCCACTCAGTGGCTGTTTCCAAGATGGCTGCTCTTTGCACATCCCCTGCCCAACCAGTCCCTGCCTCCCCTGCACCCTACTCACCTCACCGACCTTCCCTCCGCATCACAGAGCCTAATCAGTAAATGCCTGAGTACTTGCCCCCGGCCCCAGCTGTTCAGATCTTTAGATCAGAGCTATCTCCACTCAGATATTTATCAAAGGAGCAGTCAGGAGGATACCACTCTTCTGGATTCTCTGACAACGAAGAACCGAACTCCGTTCCCCTTTAGCTGGTCATCTCCCCTCCCCCACCGTCCGTGAAGACTGCTGTCCTGTTCTGCCTACCCTCTGCTGTGGAGCTGGGGGAGGGGGCTGCTCCAGGACCCGGCTTCAGATATATAAGCGCCCCCATCCATGACACCACTGATGTCTCTGTCGTCGACTCTGGGTTCTCTCTTTGGTCATAAGGCTGGGCAAGCATCACGCTTGCAGGCCTGCACAGTCCAGGCCTGTGTAGTACACCCCAACGTTATCTTTTTCACATTCCTCTTCTACATCATTTGTGTAACCAACCTAGTTCAATCTCTTACACAGACTATTCCAGATGTCTCTCTAAGTGCAGTCTTACCCACTCCATCCCTCTAGGTTCTAACCACTGGCAGTCAGAGTGATTTCCTAAATAGAAGCATGATCTTATTACTCTTCAGCTTCAATCCTTTATGGGACTTACTGTTTGCATTGTAGATTCCACCTAAGGTCCCTGTTTTACTTATCACATCTTCTTACCCTTCATCTTTTCCCTCTCATACTCTGCTAAACATCAGGTATGCTCAGTGTCTAACAGAGCAAGCTGTGTTTATTTTATAATGGTAACAGCCCACTTTAAGTGAAAATTAGAATGTCCATGAACCATCACACACCATTCCTCCTGTGATGACTTTAAAATACATGAACAAATCCATTGACACTCCTTTTAAAAGGTAGACTCTAATTCCCCTCTCCTGGAGTATGGACTGCACTTAGAGACTAAATAGAATAAAGCAGAAAGATGAGTCAGATTCACCCAACTGAGCTGCTCCCAAATTTCTGAACCACAGAAACTGTGAGACAATGTTTGTTGTTTTCAGCAACTGAGTTTTGGGATAATCTGTTATATAGCAATATATAACTAGCACTCCACATGCCCTCCATGCCTCCCCATTGCCACCTGAAGACAGGAGCATAAGAGAGAAGTTGTTAAGAGCTCCAACTTGATTTCACCTACTTAGACATCAAGATTCACTTCAAAACCATCCCCTCTATGAAGCTTTTTTCTAACAAACCCCAGTCGATTTCCATATGTCTGTAAAAAAATTTTAATTAGAAATGTTTTCATACATTTTGAACTTAGTGTCTTAAGTAGAAACATATCCTGTTTTAAAGTTAACTTTTTAAAATAAAATAAAGTTTTTTCTGATACACACAGTGGAAATTTTGGAACAATCTAAATAAAAATAAGGGGATTTAAATGACCTGAAATGGGATGTCACTGAGGAAAATACTACTGATATTTTTAATATCCATTTTACATAATAATATTATTTTGCATAAGCAGCTTTTCATCTTTTTCTCATGCAGTGATCTTGCCTCTCAGCTCCTTGACCTCCTCATATCAACTACAGACTCCATGTTTAGGTTCTAGACCAAACTTTTGCTACTCAAAGTGTGGTCTGTGGACCAGTTGCATCAGCACTGCTTGAAACCTTGTTGAAAATGTAGAATCTAAGATCCCATAATGCTCTCAAGGCATTCGCACTTGCAGCTTCCTTTGTTCACAAGGCTAATCCTTGTATGACTAATCCTTGCAAGACTCATTCTCTCACTGTCTTCTGGTCTCTGCTCCAATGTTATCTGCAGAGAAAAGCATTCCTGACCTCTCTTACTAAAGTTGTATCCCTGTGGCACCCTATCCTCGCACCCTGCTTTACTTTCTTCAGAACATTTATCACCACTCAACATTACATGTATTCATTTGTTTACCTCTTTGGCAACACCCACTATGTGTCAGGCACTGTTCTAAGCTCTGGGGACACAAAGAAAAACAAAATAAAGTCCCTACGTCCCCCACACTAATGTAAGCAGGCTCTGCAAATACAATTTGTTAGTCATTATATCATGTTTCTTTACTTATTCATTTTTTCAAGAAGAGGCCCAATCCCTACCATCAACAGAAGGCTGCATGCCAGGTCCCATGACTTAAACCCACCCTGAACATTCCAGCTTCTATTTAGAGGGAATTTTTCAATGTGCTTTTATGCTGTGCTGAGCTAAGTTTAACTGGGTTGTTTTCAATCCCAGTGAATTATCCCAGTACAGCTTCTCTGCAGTGGAAATTTCCCTTACTTGATATGAGCTGCCAACTCCATAGCTGGTAGTTGTCTCATTCCTGTGCAGTTTATCTGAGTTCAAAGGGTTCCTCCAAATGGGACCAAAACATTTTATCATTATCATCATCACCACCACCAGCAGTAGCAGCAAGAGCAGCAGCAGGGTTAGGCCTGATAAAATTGTCGAGGGGCCAAGTTTATCTTTAGTGTTCTCCTGTGTCCTCTTCCTACCTGAGTGTGCATCTAGGGCCCACTTGGAGGCCCGCTCTCAGCTGATTATAATGTATTCCCTCTCAAGGTGGCAACTTGCACATCAATGAGAAAGGCTTAGAGACTGCAAAAGAAGGAGACACTGGTAGCTTATCATGTGCCAGGCTTTGCTTTTCCCCACACAATCATTTCATCTTGCAAGGAAAATACAACCCAGAAGAACATATTTTGTCCATCATTTTACAGATGTGAAACTGAGGCTCCAAGAGATTACCTGCCTCTCCCATGTCACTTCAGAAGTCAAAACTCTGTCTTTCAGGCCTCCTGAGCTTCAAAAATTCAAAAGAGTACATGAGCACATTTTCAAACGGTTGATTATCAAAACTCACGTTTGGAAGAATTTTTTTTTTTCATATGACAATGAACATGGGAAGAGAGAAACGAAAGTGCTGATGAGAAGGAAGATCTATACAGCAA
This sequence comes from Cephalophus harveyi, assembly GCA_006410635.1. Lineage (NCBI taxonomy): Eukaryota > Metazoa > Chordata > Mammalia > Artiodactyla > Bovidae > Cephalophus > Cephalophus harveyi. Next base: position 321,936 of record SJYT01037457.1, read on the forward strand.
GATCTTTTTTCCTGAACCACACAGCTTGTGGGATCTTAGTTCCCTGACCAGGGATCAAACCTGTGCCCCTTGCAGTGGAGCTCAGAGTCCTAACCACTGGACTGCCAAGGGAAGTCCCAGCGAGATCTCTCAGTTACAGATGGACCAACATTTAAGATAGAAAGGAGCTCAGATTATCTGCACCAACTCCTTCACTTTACAGAAATGGAACAGTAATTACCAAGTGGGTGAATTATATTCATTTAAACCTAAAGGATTGGGGTGAGAACCTATAGTCCAGGAAAAGTACTCACTCCTAAGTGGTTACATCTTGAGATGGAAAAAGAGGTGAACAATTTTTCTCCCATTTATAAAACCACACTGTTCCATCTGCAATCAACAGAAGTATAATCACCATAATTTAATAATTTTGAGTAGGGAATTGCCATTTCTAAGTAGAGTTTCCAAATTTAGCAATATTTACATGTCTACATCCCCCCAAAAAACTGTTGGATAAATAAAAATGTACAGGTTTAGCATAGAAAAAAATGTGTAATAAAATATTAAGTGGATAAATTTTGTTTCGAAACCTCTGTCTTGATTCCTTAAAACCACTGAGGCAAAAGATCAAAAATAATGGATGTTATAGCATGAGCACATTTAGAAGACCATGTGGCATCTCTCATGTGGCCCAAGGAACATAGGACTCCCCTTTCCACACAGGGCTGACAGGGTAGAGAGGCAGCTTTGTCCCTTAGAACGGCAGGGACAGGACTGTGTAAGGAGTAGTCCATTTATGAACGTTTGAAGGTAATCAGATAAAGCATTTACTGAGCTCTTTGTGTCAAGTACCATTTTACCATTAGGTAGGGTAGAGTCTGATTGGTAAGATATGATATACACTAAGAAATCAGATAGTTCTCATGAGCATAAATATGCATGTTAATGATAATTAACATTCTGTTTACATTTGTAGCAGGATAATATTTTGATGTATTAACTGAAATGTTTTCCCTTCTCTGTAGTTCTATTACCTGTGAACCTTTCCCCACACAGGCTTTCTTGGCGCACTGCCTCAGGGATGGGATTATATTACAAAACAAAGGAGGCAACTTCTTGCCTTTTGAGTTTTCAAAACCTGAAATCTTGGCAAAAAACAATATATTTGGAAGAAAAATAGATAGTATTTTCCTATGCCTAAAGTCAGATAAAACTAGGGGAAACACAACTGGCGATGCGGAGCTGCTACTGCTGCTAAGTCACTTCAGTCGTGTCCGACTAGCAAAAGCAGAAGAGGAGGCGCTTGAACGGGTCACCGAGCAGAAGCCCGTGCTGCGTCCCCCTGCCCTGACCTCGTCTGGCTGCATTCCTGCTGCAGAGGAGAGACAACAGGCACCCGAGGGGGAGTCCTCTCTCCACGATGAGAATCTGTGGACAGTAGCGCCGCGTCCCCCCGAGCCCCCACCAACCACCTGCTGCTGCCTCCAGGCTCAGGTGAAACCTCACAGACCCCAGACCCTTATGGTCATTCACCCAGCATTTTATTTATTATCTTTTTTCAAAAGATTTTATTGAAGTATAGTTGATTTACAATGTGTTCATTTCTACTGTATAGAGTGATTCCGTTCTACATACACATGCTGTTCCATTATGGCTTATCACAGGATATTGGATATAGTTCCTTGTGCTATACAGCATGGCCTTGTCATTTATCTGTGCTCTATATAGTAGTTTGCATCTGCTAATCCCAAACTCCCAATCCATTCCCCACCCCTTACCTCTCCCTTGGCAACCACAAGTCTGAAGAACTTTTGTATTCTAATTGTCCAGAATTTTACTGAGACAGCAGAGAAGAAAGTCCAGCAGGAAAGTGTATCTAGATGGAGGGGACCCAACATGGCCTGCACATGTCCCCACATGCCATGGAGTCCAGGGTCAGAACCATGTATTTTTCCAAGTGCCCAAGAGTTCTGAGAGAGTACTGAGAGATCTCGTGTCCAGGGGTTAGGCAGACCCAGCGCTGACAGGTGGAACAGGGGCGTTGCAGGGCAATGCTCAGCTCAGCCAATCCAGCGGGGACTGATGGGACTCCCTGAAGACTGGTGTCTACCCCAACTTTCTCTCCCTAGCTCAAGCTAATACTACCCTCGGAAAGCTTCCTAGACCTACGTGAATACCCCAGGTTTGTGATCCCACTAGATAATAATCCACTCTCCAAAAGAAAGCCCTCAGTTTCCTCACAAACCCAGCCTTACCCAGGCATCCATATTTAACCAGAGTCCTTCAGAAATACTCTTGCAGGGTTCAACTCATTCCCCTAAACCAGGCACAAACACTTGCCTTCACCCCCGCACCATTAGGAAGTAAAGACCAGACAACATAGTCTGTGTAATAGCCCACAGTACACCAGATGAGGGAAAAGAGTAAGGTCTACAGTGATCCTGGGTTCCTGTTACATAAAAGATCTCCCTCCTGAGCTCAGATGTTAAATCCAGAACCTGAGTATAAAAGTAGGGGAAAATCTGTCTTCCAAACTCTCCTCTCCCCCAAAGCCCATAGATCAGCCCTTTTCCCACCTCTGTGTCCCTCTTGTAAAGTCCTCTCACTATCTCTCCATTGCAACCTGAAATATTCACATTCAAGGAAGGTGACTCAGAATCGTTTGAGGTTCAACTTCTTTTCCTTCTCCGCTCTGACAGCTAACCAGTTGTTAAATTTGTCTCCTTGCTATCTCTCCTCTCCTTTTCATTACCTGGGAGTGCTCTTCTCTGATTATCCCGTCCTCAGTACAGGGACACGGTGGACATGCACTTCCCATCCTTCCTGAGGTTGATCATGGTCAACCACGTGACTTGCTTTGGCCAAAAAAATGTGGGCAGGGATGACACGTTTACTCCTGGAAGTTTTGTTTTTTATTTATTTTTGGCTGCGCTGTCTTTGTTGTTGCATTCGGGGTCTCTCCAGTTGGGGTTCACTGGTTTCTCACTCCAGTGGCTTCTCTTGTTGGGGAGCACAGGCTACAGGGCACATGGCATGTGGAATCTTACTGGACCAGGGACTGAACCTGCGTCCTTTGCATTGGAAAGAGGATTCTTAACCACTGGACCATCAGGGAAGGTCTCCTGGGAGTATTCACTGCAGTACGAGACACTATAGTGCTTCCTTCTTCCTGTCATTGAAACCAACATTTCAGCTGTGGGAAGCTCTGTGGACCTGACTCCCAGAGTAAGGATGCCGCATCTACATACAGGAGACTTGTAATGTGAGCAAGAAATAAATATTGGTTTAACTAATTCACTGGTTGTAACTGAATCTGTTGGAAATGGCGATTAAGAGCACGTGACCCCCAGTTGACCCACAAGCTGGACCAGGGCAATTGAAGGCTCCTGACCCCTTCCCTGTCCTTCAAAGGTATGTTCTGCCCACCGTTCCCACAGTGTGAGCAGTTTCAAGGATGCAGCCTTGAGATAGTAATGTGTTGTTGAGACCATTTGGACTGAATACATGGCTGAATCCAGTTAAGGACTGGAATGTAAACTTTTAACATTCTGGAGGGTGGGTGCAGAGATCTGCCTGTCTTCTAGCGGCCCAAGATCAACCTTATGTGTACCTTTCCTTGCTTATTGAACTGCCACCTACCCATCTAAGTGGCTTGCTTCTTTCCTCAGTCTCTGCTTGCCCTCGCTACAAGAGCTAGCTTCATATTTCACCTGGGCAATGTCCAAGGTTGTGAACCAGCAGCATCAGAATCCTGTCCATCCGGACTTACCTGGGCTACTGTTGGTTTTCTGGCTCTCATCACTTCTCATCTGAGTTCTAACACATGCTTCTCAAAGTGTGGTCCATAAACAGAAATCAATTCACAAAACAGCTCTGTCTGCAATGAGTATCAGTTGCTCAGTCGTGTCCAACTCATTGTGACCCGATGGACCGTAGCCTGCCAGGCTCCTCTGGCCATGGGGATTCTCCAGACAAGAATACTGGAGTGGGTAGCCTACCCCTTCACCAAGGTCTCTTCCCAACCCAGAAATCAAACCAGGGTCTCCTGCGTTGCAGGCAGATTCTTTGCCAGCTGAACCACCAGGAGCTCTAACACATGCTACTCAAAGTGTGTTCCAAATACAGAAATCTATCCACAAAATATCTCTGGTCTGGAATGAGGTAAGTATAGAAATTAAACATTTAGAAATTCATACAACAGTTCAATTGATTAACTTTATCTGTTGATTCTAATAATAAAATAATTGGGCTTATAGTTCCCCAGAATCTTAGCATTGGGCCTTGCCATGGGGTCCTGCAAAAATGCTTGTCAAATTGGATCAAAGCTTCATGATCAAGAATAGAATTATGGTAGGATTTCAAGCAGTAGCAAGCATATCTAGGGGATATCTAGGGTGCCAGACCCTTCCTCACTGAGGGTGAAAACATCATTTAGAAGTTCCCCGAGTCTACTCTTTGTCCCAGCACAAAATTTAGCTCCAACAAGCAAAGAACCTTTCTGATTTATTTCTCATTTAACCTTAAATATTGTTTTAGGTTTGCCTACATAAAAGCATGGACATGAATGTATTTATTCTTTAGGATAAAACTTTATCAATACATTGCCAATGCATCTGTTTAGTTCAGTGGCTCAGTTGTGTCCGACTCTTTGCAACCCCATGGATTGCAGCATGCCAGGCCTCCCTGTCCATCACCAACTCCAGGAGCTTGCTCTAACTCAGGTTTATTGAGTCAGTGATATCATCCAACAATGAAAGCGTCATCTAACTTTTATTACTTTATACATATACATGCATATACTTTTACACATAAAGTAATAAAAGCAAGTAAACGGGGCTTCCCAGGTGGCACTAGTGGTAAAGAACCCACCTGCCAAAGCAGGAGACGTAAGAGATATGGGTTCGATCCCTGGGTCGGGAAGATCCCCTGGAGGAGGGCATGGCAACCCACTCCAGTATTCATGCCTGGAGAATCTCATGGACAGAGGAGTCTGGAGCGCTACAGTCTGTAAGGTCTCAAAGAGTCAGACACGACTGAAGCGACTTAGCACAGCATAGCAAGTAAATAATATCAGCTCTGCTGTGAGAATCAAAATAAACAGTACTGAAGCTCTTGGTAGTGAATAAAAGACTACAATTATTGCTTAGCATTTATATGTAATACTGCCTTGTAACATTCTCAAATTACCCGTACACAAAGATTTTTCTCCTTGTAAGCCAGACAAAAGTCTTTGAGAGGTGCCCTAGGTAATGTTTCTCTGTGTCTTGTCCAGTGTTCAGTCGTTTGGGGCAAATAATAAATATGCAATGATTTTCTGAAAACTGCTCAGTTGTGGAACCCCTTCACCATTAAGTAAACAGCATAAGCTTCATACCTCATACGCTGCGTGATAGGTATTCCTCACTCATACTGGCAACATTCTTTAGAGTTTTGGCCAAGAGAGCTGTAATATGCTATCTGTGCTCCTTAAGAGCACAGGTCATATCTCACTAACCTTTGTTACCTCAGCACCTACATAGTCATCGAAGCACAGAGAAGTCCAGTTAATGTCTGAAGATAAATATGTTAATAGATTAATAAACTTTAATTAAATACCTCCCCTAATACTACCTCCAATTAGTATCCTGAAATCTAAAAAGCCAATCTTGGTTTGATTTTAGTTAAAATGGTTTATCTTCCAGAATCATCTAAACATTTTAGAAGTAGACCCATTTAATAAGTCATGTGACTTTCCCATCTTCTTCCTTTGTGAACCTGAGTAAGCTCTTTTTCAAAGATCATTAAGGGGATTAGCTGCAGGAGTGGGGGTGGTAAGGAACAGACAGCTCTTGGTCTGGAAGGAGGGAAAATTGTACTAATTGTTCAGAGAATACGACATTATTCCGCATATATAAACAGTCAAGGTAACATACTGCAGATGGATAAAGAAAGAGCTTCTGTCTAGAAGAACTATAAACTTTGGCAGGAACCACGGTGCTGCCGCAGTGAAAGCCCTCCTGCTGGGGCTGCAATGGAAAAAGTGACCTCAGCGAGGAATTCAGAACTGAAACGCTCGGAGAGAGAAGATGAAACACCATGAAGTTTTGATTAAGCCACTTGGGTTCCAGGCATATAGAAGTGTAAAGCTGTTTCAGCTTTTTTTTTTAAACTGCAGATTCCATGAACTTTGTGGATGACTATTTCATTCTAGTTGTAGCTTAGAATTCTTAAGTGCCTCCACCCTCTGTTCTTCATGAGAGATATGCAGTGTTTAAGACTGCATTCTCCCAGACAGCCCAGGTAAGGAAGCAAAGTAAGTTCAGCCTGGAGTCACAGGACCTAGATCACTCAGTGTTCTGAGCTGTCCCAGCACAGAAGGTGCACTGAGGAGGGATCCCAAAATACAAAGGCAAAGACAGAACTAGAGGGAAACCATAACCCTTTCCTCCATCCTGCTCCCATCTAGAGAGGGCGTCCCTTTAGTGGACAAGTTTATAGGTGTAACAGTAGCAATTTACATCTCTCACCACCAGGAGTTAGCCAGTCTGGTGGTGTCTCTTGCTACCTGATCTGCTCTTGAAAATTTTATTTAATATATTAGGCTTCTGCATGGAAAAAAAGAAATGCATCATGGCAAACGAATATGAACAAAACCATATTCTAGAAAAAAAAAAAAACAGCCACCCACCCACTCTTGCCCCAAACAAGCTTTTATTTTTAAATATAGATTTATATTTCCAGTAATGCATGAATCAAGTCACATATTTAATGTCAGTAGAGAGTATAATTTTGGAGTCACACCAGAAAGAAAAAGCGGGGGGGCGGGGGGGAAGGTAAGCACATAAAACTTATTTATATTTTTATTTATTTCCACCAATTGAAAATAAATTTTCAGGAGTACCACTTCTCAAGTTAATTCATTTCTAAAGTCTGAAAATTTTGTGCTTATTTAGCAGTGCCCTCTGGTGTCCAAATTGATCATTTTCGTTTGCCTTCGGGCAAAAAGTAAACCATTATACAACTAAACAAGTCTACAATTAGCATTCATTTATTCACGAAATATTTACTGAGTGCTCAGTATATGCCAGTTTGTGAAAGGTGATGAGCTACACAGATGTGTTTTTAAAAAGACATGGTTTGTTACACTTATATGTGGAATCTAAAAATAAAACAAACTAGTGAATATTAACAAAACAGAAACAAACTCAAAGATACAGAGAACAAATTAGAGGTTACCAGTAGGGAGGAGGGAGAGGGAGGGGCAAAACAGGGGTAGGGGATAAGAGACACAAACTACTATGTGTAAAATAAACAAGCAACAAAGATACACTGCACAGCAAGGGAAATATACCATTATGCTGCAGTAACTTTAAATGGGGTAGAATCTATAAAAATACTGAATCATTATGTTATATATCTGAAAGCAATATTGCAAATCAACTACAATTTAATTAAAAAAATTTTAAGGAAGGACACAGTTCTTTGTTCTGTTCTTAAAGAGCCCATTGTCTAACAAGAGAAGTAGACGTGAATGCAATTATCTAATAAAAGGTTAATTACTTGATCATACTATAGAAATCAGTTTACCTATTTTTCACTAAAATGAGACCAACAGAGCTGAGTTGTCTCCATTTTCAAACTGTTCTGGACCATTCTTCACACGAGCAGGTACCTGGCTGTCCTGGGACAGGGCGACTTCTGTCAAGTACATAGGGAACATTACAAAAAAAGAGTAAACGTTCCAGAACATACAGGGAGATTGAAACCTAGTTGTGGAGCTTTCTCACAGAAAGCTCCTTTCACAGTCAACCCCAAGGCACTTCTGATCTTGTAGTTACCTAGGGGCCCACCGGTCACCAGGCCTGACACATAAATTTAATGTTCATTTAGTCTTACATATCTTTCTGAAAATACAGACTGTTTTCTAACACTGCAGTGAAAAGCCTCAAAAGGAGTCAAATAGCAAAGACCCTAAGAACCGCTAAGTCTGCAAATTTCGACCTGGGGTCACAGAAACACACTTTGTTCTGAATTGGTGGATCTTCAGGCCTTCTGGGGAAGCAGAGGAGCCTGAAGGAGTGACCAAGACCTTCCATCCAAAAGAAAAGTCAAATTCAAATAACACCAAAGGAAAGGAGTCAGAAACTACTGTGGCTCAAGAATGAGGCTTTAAACAATTTTCCTTCTTTTGGCCATATTTCCAGTCTCGTTACTGCTGTTTCCTAGTGTAACAAGCCCTGATTTATTTCATAAGCTTCTAACCAATCGAAAATGGCAAAGGTGACAGGACATCCATGACTACATTATGTAAGATTGCAAGGTCCACCTTGCGGACTCTCTCCTTGTCACTGGCTTTGAGCAAACCACCAGTTACGCTGGCAAGGCTCATGCGACAAAGAAGGTGGCCTCTTGCCGACAGCCCACTAAACCAGGTCCTCAGTACAAGGGCCCACAGAGAACAGAAAGCTGCTACCAGCCACAGGAGTGAGGAAGGAGACCTCTCCCCAGCAAAGCCTCAGATGAGACTATAGCCGTGACGGCAGCCTTACAAAGGACCCAATGTTGAGATATTAAATGTGTTGTATTTTTAAGCTGCCAAGTGTGTGGTAATATTAGTATATAGATGTCACGCGAGTGTATGTTCCTCGATTCTTTGTCTCGTCACAACAAAGATTTGGAGTGGCGGACATTAAAGCCCCCTCAGCGTGTCACAGCTCTCAGGTCTTGGATAGACCGTGTTATAGCTCTTAGACAAATCAGTGTTACAGCTCAGTGTTACAGCTCTATTTTATTTATAGAAGATAGCAGGAAAATCCATCTTTGAGGCGTGAGGGCACGTCGATCTAAAAACACGAGGAGAAGAGCGCCCCAGCGTGCAGGAGAGAGAGAGAGAGCTGGCTCTGGCTCCTCTATTTATATGTTTCTCTCTCCCTGGGCCTGTCCTATGTAAGTTGGGCCAGCCAGGAGTGTTGTTTGTTTTACCTGAGGTCCTCACTCTGGTCCTCGGACCTTCTTTTGTTTCATTTTCGCGGGCTTTTCCCTTACTTGTCTGTAGCCACCGCCATTTTGGACTCCTTTTCCCTGTTCTACCTACCTAACAGAAAAATAAACTGCAAATATAGATCTCAGGATACAGTTTTTTACTTTAAAACATTTTTATTATAAAAGTAATACCAACAAAGAAAAACTAAAATCTTAAAGAAAGACAAAGCCATCCATTTACTGCCCTGCCCTACTATTATAACCACAGTTAGGAATTTATTTTGTCCTCTTTTTTATTATATACTTGGTGTGTTATTTACAGCCATAATCATACCCATTAATACACTTTTGTATCTTGCTTTTTTCTTTTTACTAAGCCTTTTCTCATGTTTTACAGTATACTCATTTCTAATTTTTAATGGGTACATAACACACCATTCATTGCCTTTATGTTTATTGACTATTTCCCCAGACCAGGTGTTGGCAAACTATGGCCATGTGTTTGTAAATAAAGTTTTATTGGAATACAGGCATATCCATTCATTTACATACTGTCTACAATTATTTTTATTCTACAAACAGCATAGTTGAGAAGTTGTGAGAAAATCTATATGGCCTGAAAAACCTAAAATAGTTCCTTTTTGGCACTTTCCAGAAAAATTTTTCTGACTCTTGCCTTAGCTTTTAAAATACCTTTCTTTGCAACAATTAATTAAGAAAAAGTAGAAAAACTAGGTCTACTGAAGAAAGATGTTTTTAAGGTTCACACTGTCCGCTACTGTTAATATCTCTCCTACAATAGTCTAGCTATGATATAGTATGGTGGTAGTAGTAAGAATGGGGAAAAAAAAAAAAAGCCCAGTGCTCTTGTAGGTGACACTTCTCTGGTCCCTATTAATCTAGATAAACAATTTTATACTCTGGATGAGCATATTTTTAATTTTGATTTAAAGTTAACCAAAGAAGGAAGTAACATTAATTATATCATGAAAACCAATCAAAAGAACACTTTCTACTGGAGATGAAAAAACAGACTAAAGTAAATTCTCCATTTCTGCAGACTAGCTGTAGTGACCAAAAGGCACAGAGAGCTGAGTAAGGGAAAGAGATGGTGGTCTCAAGAATGTCCTATCCTTTTGAACATACCATAGGCATAAACTTGCATATGACTATAATCAAACTGTTTCCAGGTGAGAAAGTTCTACAGCAACTATCTTACTATTTTTTTAACAAAATAAATTCTTCTATATGGGAAAGTTTTATTCTTCAAAAAAGAAAACTTCTGGAATGGGACCAGCTAAGTCAGCCCTGACTATCTCTGAGATAAAAGATGAACCAAGCTGATGGTTCTTAATCCAGTCTTGTGTGAACAAAGTAAGCATCGGGAAGTATAGGTGTCATCTTCTAAGGGAAATATTCTGCAACATAAAAAAAAAGAAAAAGATCAGGATGGATCTTTTCCCCAAAAGATAATGTAACTTAAAGCAAAACTTGAAAGATATTTATTGTGATTATCTCAATTATGCTAACAATGTATGTAAAGAAATCATATAAAACACATTTATGTATTAAATTGTTCCTATCAAAATGCCAACCAATTTAACATTTCCTTAAATATTCTTTTGGTTAAAACTATTATAAGCCTTTATATTCCACCCCAGTTATCATCAAATAATTAAATGCGTCACGACTTCATGAAGGACTCTTGGAAATTATAAAACTTTCTGTAGAGTGAGGAAGTCAAATAATTTTTTGTGAAAACAACTAGGAACATGTTACTTTGAACAGAACATAGCTAGTTTTCTCAGGTATGAGACATCAAGTCCTTTTTCCCTTGAATTTTCATATTGCAAAAGAAGCGATGGTTCTGTGAATACATTGATTCACACTTAAAATCATGTCATAATTTTCTTCTTTTTTCACTGTTTTACTAATAGTCACCTCCAAACTGACCTGAGGATCCGGCAGCATAAATCCATCAGTGAGTTTGTAGTAGACTATTGTAGAGTCGGACTCCACTATGGCCAAAGTAAACGACATGGGCAAGTCGGGATCACCTTGCAATTTTCGCGATGCCTTCAAGATTTCCCTTATCCTGAAAATAGAGTCATAACACATTTAGGATTCACAGTCACTCAGTAAATAACGTCAAATACTGTAAAATCTTGGAGACAAGGTACACAATAACATTATATCCATTACGTTGACTTAGGAAATGTCTGAAGGCTCAAATATAAACATTTAAGTTACCTTTTTATACAGAAAACCCCACAAATAAGCATTATCTACTGACTTTCAGTCCTCCTCTTTTGTATTCACTCATCTCTCCCGATCATTATACCGAAGAGAATCAAAACTGTATCTACGGAACCTTCAGAAAGGGACACTAACAGTATTTAGTGCATCTAAATTGGCTAAAATTTTTCGTTACTCATCTTCCAAGTTTCCAACTTGGTATCTTACAGCAAAACAATTGCACCCATCTCACATGCTAGTAACGTAATGCTCAAAATCCTCCAAGCCAGGCTTCAGCAATACGTGAACCGTGAACTCCCTGATATTCAAGCTGGTTTTAGAAAAGGCAGAGGAACCAGAGATCAAATTGCCAACATCCGCTGGATCATGGAAAAACCAAGAGAGTTCCAGAAAAACATCTATTTCTGCTTTATTGACTATGCCAAAGCCTTTAACTGTGTGGATCACAATAAACTGTGGAACATTCTGAAAGAGATGGGAATACCAGACCACCTGACCTGCGTCTTGAGAAATCTGTATGCAGGTCAGGAAGCAACAGTTAGAACTGGACATGGAACAACAGACTGGTTCCAAATAGGAAAAGGAGTCCGTCAAGGCTGTATATTGTCATATGATGCTAAAGCTGAAACTCCAGTACTTTGGCCACCTCATGCGAAGAGTTGACTCATTGGAAAAGACTCTGATGCTGGGAGGGATTGGGGGCAGGAGGAGAAGGGGACGACCGAGGATGAGATGGCTGGATGGCATCATGGACTCGATGGACGTGAGTCTGAGTGAACTCCGGGAGATGGTGATGAACAGGGAGGCCTGGTGTGCTGCGATTCATGGGGTCGCAAAGAGTCGGACACGACTGAGCAACTGAACTGAACTGAACTGAATAAATATTTCCCCATCTTTCTACATGGTGCTCAAAATTACAATCTTTATAAGGTTATATAATATTCTATTGATTCACAATTTATCCAATCATTCCATATTGCTGTAATGTTCTCTCAGGGTTTTTGTTTTGTGAGGAGGATGGTGCTAAAAAAGATAAACTGTGATAATCATCTTTCTGCAGGTAGTAGTTTCTTTTTAAATAATTCTGCTGGGTCTTTCCAAGTATCAGAATTATGGGATATGAATACAGATATTTCTGTGGCTCTCATGTATTCTGATACTTAATAAAAGCAAAAAGAAAAATACAGAGAGAAAAATTTTTTTTATAAAATTATATGTCAAGTATCAATGTTATGAAGGATTTTGGTTTACTTGCTGTGGAAAATAATCTACTAAATCCAATATCAAGATCTTCAAAGCAAAGCACTGTTAGTTTTTGCTTACCACGAACTAAAAATTTTTATTACCTACCTAACAAAACCTGTGTTCAGTAATTGAGGAAAATGTAAATTCCAGGGGAGCCTTCTTAAAAGGGCAAATAAAAAATGATCAGCTGCTTTTTTTCATTAAGCTAACCAATTTTCTGGAATTGCAAAAAGATTTACTAGCATATTAACATGCTACAACTGAATACATCAATAACACTATACTCTCTTTAGCAAAAGTCTAATTTGTCCCCTTAAATTCTACTCCCAACTCTAAGTAAAAATTCTTGTGGTGACTCTTCACCCATCCTACTAGCTCTTTAATTTATAAAGCATCTAAAAAGCAGTCTCTGCTTTGAAATAGTCTTCCTACAGTAATTATAATACTTTTTTAAAAAACCTGTGGAGAAGACAAGATTTTAAAAGTGATTTAAAACAGCAATAAACCTCTGGGAAAGCTGAAACTGAATTGTTCTTGCTAAACTACCGTTTAGTCACTAAATATGTTACAGAGTGATAACTGGTTTCTTAAAACAGTCACAAAAGGCTGCTTACCTACTACCTGTCATTTAATATTCACAAGTATATAATCACATAAGGAGAGAATGAGTTTCTAAGTTTGTCAAACCTCATAGTAAACCATTTCTAAGATGACCTTGAGAGAGTCAATTCAATGGCATGGTAATACTAGTATTATTGGATAAATAAAATTTTTGCCTGAAAAAAAAATCTTAATTCCTTTTCAAGAGTCAGCAAAGCATCATCTTCTTTCCCCAATCCTACAGAGACATCTTGTGCAAACCTACATTACTGTAATCACTACCTTGTATTTACACACCTAAGTGTCTGTTTCCACTGGCTTGTACCAATTTTGAGTGTCAAAGCTTTCTAAGGAAAAAAATTGTTAATAGTATGCAGTAGAATGCTTCCAAGTATCTGTAGTAATTTCTTCAAAATATCTGACATTTGCTTGCTTTTTGCTTAATGGGCATGCATGCTAAGTTGCTTCAGTTGTGTCTGACTCTGAGACCCTATGGACTGTAGCCTGTCAAGCACCTCTGTCCATGGGATTCCCCAGGCAAGAATACTGGAGTGGGTTGCCATGCCCTCCTCCAGGGGATCTTCCCAACCCAGGGTTCAAACCCTCATCTCTTATGTGTCATCACAACATTCAAATTGCTTTATCATTTGTCTCTACATCAGGGCCTGGCAAACTCTGGACACCCGTTTTTCTATAGCCTATGAGCTAACAATGATCTTTATATCTTCAAATGGTACATTTTGAATGATCATATAAGTACCTACATAATAGCCTTGATTTTGCCACTCTGCCCACAAAGCCCAACATACTTACTACCTGGTCCTTTAAGAAAAGGTTTGTTGACCCCTACTCTATGCTATGAAAAAAGTAAGAATAAAAATTGCAAGATATGATCACCAAGGCAGTGTTCTTTTTTTCAATATTACATATTCAAAAGTTAGAGCAGAAGGAGATTTCACTTCTAATTAGGATATAGAAGATCTCAAAAGGCCACCATTCCTATGATAATAAAGAGGAAATACCTCATTTGCTTAAAAATATACCATTTTTGTTTAATGCCATATAAGAGAGGTAAACACAAAGAGGTATAAAGGAGCTAAATTCCAATGAGAAATGAGCCCTTCCTGGGTAAACTAGAGACCAAGACACAGCCACCTCTAACCCTCAGGGGAAACTGCTAAGTCTGGTCACTGCGGCTGGAGGAGTGAGCCAGTCATAGGAAAGTGACTTCCCTGGGACCAGGAGAAAACAGCACAGCATCTAAAGCCACACTTGAACTGGTGTGGTGGACTGGAATCTTGAGGGACATCAGTCCCTCCAGTTCACCAATTCTTACTCATGGGACTTCTGCTGTGTTTAAGCAGCAGCATGAAAAGCTGGGGAAGGGACTAGAAAATGGCAGGCAAGCCCTAATCACTAGGCCCTGCTGAAGAGAGAGGCCTGATTCCATTCTCAAGACATTTGAAACCAGAGCAGAACTGATCACTATAAAGCTGCACCTCAGCCATGATTCCTCTTGACTTCTGATCTGAATGACTAAATAAGACCCTGCCTCTACCTGCCAGATAGAGGAAAGGATGAGCTCTTTGGGGGGTGGAGTGGGGGGCGGGCAGGTAGGTAGCATCCACATCAGTCTATCAACCTCAGTCTCTTCTGCATACACAATGGCCAGCATCCCATGAAAAACTCAAAGCTATGTGAAGAAGGTGGAAAATATATCTAATAATCAACAGCAAAAAATCAATACAAGAAGACCATCAGAAAACTAAGGCTGTTGAAAAACTTAGATGTTAGAGTTAAGATTCTAAAATAACTACAATAAATATTATGGTATTGATTAAAAAAAACACAGACAAAATGAGTGATAAGATGAAAAATTTAAGCAAAAGAATGAAAATTCTAAAGAAAATGAACATTCTAGAATCTAAAAATATATTTTCAAAATTATTGACTAGACTCAATGACAGATTAGACACAACAGAAGAAAGAATTTAGTGAACTAAAAACAGGTCACAAAAAACTTAATTGAAGTATAATACAAGGAGAACTTTTTTTTTTCTTTAAATAAAACATCAGAGGCCTTTAGTGCAGTATCAGTCTAACATACGTGTAAATTACAGAAAGAAAATGAGGAGAGAATAGTGTGTATCTTAGTCTGTTCAGGCTGCTATAACAAAATACCACAGCTTATAAACAACATAAGTCTATATCTCAGGGTTCTGAAAGTTGAAAAGTCCAAGATATAAGGCACCAGCATGGTCTCTTTCAGGTGGAGGTCCTCTTCCTGGTTCACAGCCAGAACCCTCTTCCTGCGTCTTCACATGGTGAAAGGGGTAAGAGATCTCTGTGAGGTCTTCTTTAAAGGCACTAATTCCATTTATGAGGGTTCTACCATCATTGATTGCTTAATCACCTCCAAAGATCTCAGCTCCTAATACCATCATCTTCTGGGCTAAGGATTTCACCACATGAAACATGTGGTTTGTGGTTTAGTCAGTAAGTCGTGTCTGACTCTTGCGACCCCACGGACTATAGCTCCCAGGCTCCTCTGTCCATGGGGTTCTCCAGGCAGGAATACTGGAGTGGGTTGCCATTTCCTCCTCCAGGGGGACACATTTAGACTACAGCAGTGTAGCAGAAATAGTTCAGACTTTCCCAAAACTGTTGTTTCTGAATGTAAACTGTCTCTCTTACAGAGAGCATGTAGTTGGATCTTGTTCTTATATTCAGTCTTATAATTTGTCCTTTGATTGGAAAGTTTAATCCATTCACATTTAAAATAAGATTAATATTGTTGGATTTATGTATGCCATTTTGCTGTTTGTTTTGGGTGGCTCAGCTGGTAAAGAATCCGCCTGCAGTGAGGAAGACCTGGGTTGGGAAGATCCCCTGGAGGGAACAGCTAGCCACTCCAGTATTCTGGCCTGGAGAATTCCACGGACTGTAAAGTCCATGGGGTCGCAAAGAGTTGGACACGACTGAGTGATCTTCACTTTCACTTTCTGTATATCACATGTCTTTTTTTGTCCTTCTGTTCCTCCTTTACCTCCTTCTTTTGTATTGATATTTTCTAGAGTACTATTTTGATTACCTTGTGTCTTTTTTTAACTATACAGTTGACCCCTGAACAACATAGATTTGAACTGCGCAGGTCTATTTATCTGTGGATTTCTTTTTCAATAAATATGTATTCGATACTATAGTACTATGATCCCTGTTTATTGAATCTGTGGATACAGAACTGCAGCCACAGAGGGTCTATCTATAAAGTTATACTCATATTTTCAACTATGCAGAGGATTGGCATCCCTGCTGCTGCTGCTGCTAAGTCGCTTCAGTCGTGTCCGACTCTGTGCGACCCCATAGACAGGAGCCCAACAGGCTCCCCTGTCCCTGGGATTCTCCAGGCAAGAACACTGGAGTGGGTTGCCATTTCCTTCTCCATTGTGTGAAAGCGAAAAGTGAAAGTGAAGTCGCTCAGTCGCATCCGACTTCTAGCGACCCCATGGACTGCAGCCTACCAGGCTCCTCCATCCATGGGATTTTCTAGGCAAGAGTACTGGAGTGGCTTGCTATTGCCTTCTCCGTGGCATCCCTAACCCCTGCATTATTCAAGGATCAGCTGTACTTTTTTGAGTTTCTTAGTGGTGGTTCTAGAGATCACACTATATGTACCTTAATTTATCACAATTTACTCAGATTAATTCTAATCCAATTTTAAAACAAATATAGAAACTCTAATATAATTTCATTCCTTTCTCCCTCCTTTGTGCTATTATTATCATATATATTATGCCTATATACTATAAACTCAGTACAGTGTTATATTATTACTTTATACAATCTTATATCTTTAAAAAAGTTAAGAGGAAAAAGGATACAAAATATATTAACCTACATATTTAATATTTCTGGTATTAATATTTCTTCAAGTTATTCTCTGATGTCATTTCTTGGTTCTTTACAGCCCCATTCTTTGTGTTAATATCATCATCTGTATTACTTCTTAATATACTATAAATCTGATCTGTTGATTTTTGACAAAGGTACAAAGGCAATTCAATGAAGAAAGTCTTTTTAACAAATGGTGCTATAATCTGAAGATAGTATACCTCAATGTCTACAAATAGGATCACTATAATAATCAATGGGGTGGCATACATGAAAAGGCTTTACAAACTGACTGGTAGTCACTGAATACAGTATTTTTATCAACTATCTATACCAGGTTTCCTTCTTTGAAAATTGGGACATAATATGGTAATTACTACTTTTCTCTTAAAAAACAACTTCCACCTATGTTGAATGGTATGACAATTAGCTAGCTTACTGCTCATATCAGAGGTTTACTTTATGAAGAGATATTTAGATGAAGCAACCATAAATATTAATCAGAAGTGTTATTACACAGCACGGATGGAAAGCAACACTCTGAAGCCACTGCAATATACATAACTTACAAATAAATTTCTTTAAATATCCCTAACTGGCAGGGTATGACGAAGACGGGACACAGATGGAAGGGAAAAAAAAAAACTTAAGACAACTTTTACCTATTTTCTTTTTCTCCCAATATAACATAATTTAAATCAGAAAGGTATGTGTGTGTGTGTGTGTGTGTGTGTGTGTGTGTGGTTTTTTCCCCTAATGTAAACTGTGTGGGAATTCTAGCTCAAACACTGAAATTTAGGATAGAAATTTCCATCTCATTCATATTTGTTTCCAGAGTTCTTTGATATAAATAGCAAAACATTTTCAGACTTACTCAAAACACCCATGTGGGAAACCCTCACATTTGAAAATTAGCTCAGAGTTGTAAAGGGGGTATTGTCTTCAGAGTCGAGGGAAATCACTGTCAAAAATGAAATGGAAGTTCCCATCTCACAGCTCTGTTTATCCTCCGTGGAAGTGTGTGTGTGGGGGAAATTACCAATGAATTTTCTCAGTTAATAACAGAATTAAACCATTTCTCTGCATCTGTTACTCAAAGCATTCTTGGGAAGTCTCACAAAGATTCTTGTTCAGGATCTCTTCTAGTCAATGGCAATTTGTAACACATGTTTAAGGTAATGCCATCATCTCTGTCTATTTGAGATCTGTCTTATTTGTTCCCTTTATGGGGGTACTAATAAACTCCTAAAGATGTTTACTTTGCCTTTGAGTCAATAGACTGTGCTTTCTCAATATAACAACAACAACAGGTTTCAAAGTTCTATTTTAAAAATCACATATGATTGTAAAGATGCTGAGGATAATGAAGCATCACTAAAATACCATAGTCTCATTTAAACTCTAACAAGCTCATAGTCTGAAATCTTAATTTAGAAACCACAGAACAAAGTTTCCTTATATGCATATTTTTTAAAAACTCAGTTCTTTGGAAAGATATTGTAGAGATGTTACATCAGACAGATCTAAAATAATAATTTAGATAATAAAACTCTTTATAGTTCATATCTGATAGAAATTCACATATGTAAAACATAACCTATTTATTAACAATAAGATCTTCAGGTTTTTTAGTTCATAACATTTTAAGGGAAAAAC
Organism: Cephalophus harveyi; assembly: GCA_006410635.1. Lineage (NCBI taxonomy): Eukaryota > Metazoa > Chordata > Mammalia > Artiodactyla > Bovidae > Cephalophus > Cephalophus harveyi. Next base: position 340,524 of record SJYT01037457.1, read on the forward strand.
CCCACCTAAGAAAGAGATAAATCAGTATCACAGTTGTTGATAAACAGTAACAGAATTTGATGTTTATAACAGGTTTTTCTTTCTTATAACTGTTTAGACAGGAGCTTAGCATACTGAAAATAGTGATTCTGAAGTTTAACAAAGCTAACTTGAGAATGTATCTGAGGCAAACACACAGAGAACATTATTTGGCTACTGCCATTTCTCCAAGCTATTTAAATTCTTTTGATAAATCTTAGCATATATATATATATATATATATATAGTTTTTTTTTGGTAAGAACCCTACAATAGAGACTAAGTAATCTCTGGAGATTTGCATAAAGGACAAAAAAGTTGAAGACAACATTAATTTAACTTCAATCTTAATGCATCATGGGTTAAAATTATTATTAATTTCACCCCACAGAAGGCAATAAATTCTTCTGTCCTCTTCAATGTGGCCAAATTGATACATGCTTTAGTATTGATAAAAGACATTAACTCCCTGATCTGCCTCATTATGATATATTGAAAGAACACACCATAACGCAACTCTGAAACACAATGCAAGATTAAATTGGTGCCCACGGGGCCTTACTCATCCACAGGCTCAACCCTCAAAGTTTCAAGACTAACAGACCACCCGCTAACGGATCACGCCAATGCCTTCCTCATAAAAAATCAAGGCGGCTACAGTCTCAGGGGGGTTTATTTAACAATTAAGTGCTTGTGTGGCTATTTGCCCCAGTGGGAAGTCATTCTGCTAAAATAAATTGCAAGTGTGTTTTTGTTTTTTTTCTTGAGGGTAAGAAAAAAAAAAAAAATGCTATGCTAGTTGAAAGAAGCTGCCAGAATGGGTGGTTTCACCAGAAGCAGATTTCCAGCAGAGGTCGAATGAGGACACGCATCCTGATATGCAGGCAGACAAATGCCAGAAGTCACTTCACGAGTTATTAGACTTCAGGCCTCATATAAAATAATGATCACTTAATGAATTTGTAATAAAGAATATAAACTTTTGGAGAGAAGGAATATTTTTTACAGGGAAATAATAATGGAGTATCCTTCAAAAAATATGTAGCACTTCAGAATTAAATCTTGTAACTAAGAACATCTTTAAAAATGTTCTAAAGGAGGATCTGTTAGTTCTATTAACCCTTTACTCCAACATTACTATAAATCCTTCTTCCAAGGCACTTAGGCAAAAGAAGGGCGTGTTGAGCGGTGAAGATATGGATGAAAAACAATTTAACTAAAAGGTAAGGAGCCTATTCATAGCATCAGCAGAGGGACTCTCCAGAAATGTGACTGTTCTCTCCTCAGATGTAGACAGTTTCAGTTACCGTGTAAAGTGTGGGAAAATCTTGCAAACAGATGAATTTTGTAGACACTCTGGTTTTATAGAAACTCTTGTAAGGCTGCTTGGAGCAACCTTATGTTCTTTAAGATATTATTCAGCAACTTTCTTTTGCAGAAATTGAGTCATCTCCCTCACTCATCCAACAAATACCTATTTAACACCAGATATCAGGTACTAGGTTAGGTACAGGGGAAGTATTAATAGCAACAAAGTTCCTGTTTGCATCAAGGAAGTGGGAGGAAGAAGAAAGTAAATAATATATAATACACTGGGTAGCAATAAATGTGGTAATAAAAGAGGGCCACTTTGTAGGTTGCAATAGTACAGAGGGCGAGACGATAGTAGCTTATACCAGAGTGATATGGTATAGCAAAAGAGGTGAGAGATGGTCAGATTTTAGATAAACTTTTAAGGGAGAAGTGACAGAATTTGTTAACAAATTAATTTGAAGGTCTGAGAACTGAGTGGATTAAAACTAATCAGAGATTATCTGGCAAGGTTAATATATGAAAGTCAGTTGCTTTCCTATATACCAGCAATGAACAACTGGAATTTCAATTGAAAAACACAACACCATTTACGTTAGCATCCAAATAGTTAAATACTTTAGGTATAAACTAAGAAAAATATACACAGGATCTATTTAAGGAAAACGATAAAACTCTGATGAAAGAAATAACAGGAGATCTAAATAAATGGAGAAACAGTTCATATCCTTGGATAGGAAGATTCAATATTATTAAGATGCCAATTCTTCCCATTATGATCTATAAATTAAGCACAATCCTAACCAAAACCCTCAACTATACACCACTCTAAAAAAGGCAAAGCTATGGAGAGAGTTTAAAGTTCCGTGGCAGCCAGCAGTTCAGAGTGGGGGCAGAGGGATGACTATATGCAGCACACAGGATTTTTATTAGTGCCAGACTTTATTTTTTTAGGCTCCAAAATCACTGCTGATGGTGACTGCAGCCATGAAATTAGAAGGCGCTTACTCCTTGGAAGAAAAGTTATGTCCAACCTAGATAGCATTTTCAAAAGCAGAGACATTACTTTGCCGACTAAGGTCTGTCTAGTCAAGGCTATGGTTTTTCCTGTGGTCATGTATGGATGTGAGAGTTGGACTGAGAAGAAGGCTGAGCGCCGAAGAATTGATGCTTTTGAAGTGTGGTGTTGGAGAAGACTCTTGAGAGTCCCTTGGACTGCAAGGAGATCCAACCAGTCCATTCTGAAGGAGATCAACCCTGGGATTTCTTTGGAAGGAATGATGCTAAAGCTGAAACTCCAGTACTTTGGCCACCTCATGCGAAGAGTTGACTCATTGGAAAAGACTCTGATGCTGGGAGGGATTGGGGGCAGGAGGAGAAGGGGACGACCGAGGATGAGATAGCTGGATGGCATCACTGACTCAATGGATGTGAGTCTGAGTGAACTCCGAGAGATGGTGATGAAGAGGGAGGCCTGGCGTGCTGCGATTCATGGGGTCGCAAAGAGTCGGACACGAATGAGCGACTGAACTGAACTGAAAACTATTGTGTATAACGGTGGATATGTGACATTATGCATGTGTTAAAACCAGTAGACCTGTACAATAAAAAGAGTGAACCTTCATGTAAAACTATGGACCTTACTTAATAATACTATAGCAATATTAGTTCATTAATTATAACAAATGTACCATACTTAAGCAAGACAATAATAAGTAATAAATGCGGTGCTGGACTGAAACTTAAGTGGGAAACCTCTGTACTATCCACTCAAGTTTTCTGTAAATTTAAAATTGTTCTAAAAGATAAAGTATAGATAGATACAAAGCAATAACTATCTGCAAAGGTTTCTGGCCTGAGCTTCAGAATGCATAGCGTTGCCATTTATGAAAGGAGGCAAATAAAGAGCTTTTTTAACATGCATCTATTCTTTTTCAAATTCTTTTTCCGTTTAGGTTGTTACATAATATCGAGCAGAGTTTCCCATGCTTACAGTAGGTCCTTGTTGGTTATCCAATTGCTATATTCTAAGTATATAGCAGTATGTACACGTCAATCCCAAATTCCCTCACCATCCTGCCTCACACTTCCCCTCTGGTAACCATAGGTTAATTCTCTAAAATTTTTGCACAGCAAAGGAAATCATAAACAAACGGAAAAGGCAACCCAGCACACAACAGATGCCTAATAAATGAATAAGCAACCTAAAATATGAGGCAGCAATATGCAATTTACTTTTTTATCCTTCTCCTCAAACAAAAAGATGCTTCTTTGACTCTAGATGGTCTATAATTCTATTAATATTCATATTTAATGCTCCAAGAGAAAGTATAATTATGGATATTCATAAAATTTTTTACTGAAAGTATACTATTTTAGTATAAGAATAAATAAAATTTTAATTTTTCCTACACATCTGTGTTTTAAAATATGGGTTTTTTCCTCTTTCCTCAAAAAACACTGGGTACAATGGATTTAAAAATAAACAACTGGTCCATTTTTATTATTTGGGTTACTGCTGTGAGAACACATAAACAGTTAATAAAATATTTTTAAAATAATCATGTCCTTTAATAAAAGAAAAATTACTCTTTACGGGCCCTAAAAACTATATTTAAAAGCTATATTAACTCCGACAAAATAAAAAGAACTGCAGTTAGAAAGAATGTATTCTTTTGAAACACTGAAAACCTTGACAACAACATTGCAGGAAACCGGTTGATACGGTTTAATAAGCTAAGCATCAGATTAAAAATTCACAGGATTTCTAGTCTAACTTTGGCTCTGACACTCATTTCTATGTGTAATGAATTTTTTCACTTCTCTTAAAGCATCAGTTATAAAGATCTCACCAAAAGAGTTCTGATCAAATCAAATGACAAAAGTTATTAGACTTCTAGCCTTATGGCTGCTGAACTAGCAGATGACCAATCTGGTATATGAAATGTTAAAGGCTTTTTTTTCCCCTAAATTTCCAGAGTGATGTTCAGACAGGAAGATGCTAAGAAAGAGAACATTTGGAAAAACTGCCTTTCAGATAAACTGGTAGAAGGTACCCATTTTAGGGAGGTTATCAATCACCATACATCAAAAGAAACGCCACTAATTTGTGGAAGTGGAGGGATAAAACGGTCATCGGAGAGGTTCCATCCTCACATAAGCTATTCACTATCCTTCTCTGGCACTGGGAGAAGAGAGTCATTTATAATTTAGTCAGGTTTAAAAGGATGAATGATGCATTGGTATTACTAAACAAGGAACTATAGCCCTTTGTAACAAAAGAGATTTATTGAGCATTTTAAAAAAACAGTATCTTAACGGTCCCTGGATCTCATAATTGTAAAAAATGCTCGGCTGTTTAAAAAAAAATCTGTTTGGCTTATGTAAAAAACTTATATATAAAAACAGATAAGGTTAAAATACGGCAAATGGGGTTTGAATTTTCAGCACATCTCTCATGTTTTACTGAGGAAACTAAATTGATATGGAAATTAGAAGATGACATAGTACTACCAGGAAAAATAAAACTGACAGCTAAAAAACACAAAAATATTTTTTTTCCCCTCACAATTTGCTATGGGTCCTTGTGTAAGTTTCTTAAGGAAGGTATTTTCCCAAATACAGCTACCCATAATACTAGTACTATTACAGAAGCCTATAACACTACCTAAATTTTGTTCTAATAGACTTCATATAGGGACATCCAACATATATCAATGTCAGGATGGCAAGAATACTGGAGAGGGTTGCCATGCCCCCCTCCAGGGGATCTTCCTGACCCAGGAGGGAACCCAGGTGTTCTGCATTGCAGGTGGATTCTTTACCATCTGAGCCACCAGGGAAGCCCAATATTTATAGCACATGGAACTCTACTTAATGTTATGTACCAGCCTGGATGAGAGTCATGATTGGGGGAGAATGGATACATGTATATGTATGGCTGAGTCCCTTTCCTGTTCATCTGAAACTACCACAGCATTGTTAATTGGCTATACTCCAATACAAAATAAAAAGCTTTAAGTTGGGGGAAAAAAAAAGAGAAATGCATGTTCTATCCCTGGGTTGGGAAGATCCCCTAGAGTAGGAAATAGCAACCCACTCCAGTATTCTTGCCGGGAAAATTCCATGGGCAGAGGAGCCTGGAAGGCAGCAGAGGACACACACACTAATTTCATGTATAAAGTGCTTTAGAGAAAACAATGGCCACGGACTGCACCTTTGCTCAAAGCACTGCGTTAACTCACTGCTGTTCAAACACACAGGACTTGCCTGGTGGCTCAGACGGTAAAGCGTCTGTCTACAATGCAGGAGACCCAGGCTCAGTCCCTGGTTTGGGCAGATCTCCTGGAGAAGGAAATGGCAATCCACTCCATTACTATTGCCTGGAAAATCCCATGGACAGAGGAGCCTGGTAGGCTACAGTCCATGGGGTCGCAAAGAGTCGGACACAAGTGAGCGACTTCACTATTCAAACATACATTTGGTCTGTGATGGAATCTGTCTGTATTCTTGCCAGAAACTACATACATAAAACCAACAGGGGCCAACCCTGGGAAAATGAGTAGGAAATGGATACAAAAACTGTCTGGGCATTCTGAGAAACTGACACAGATATAATATTAAATGCTGCCTAGAACTGTTACCTTTTAAGGAGTCACCAAATAATTGGGTTGGCCAAAAAGCTCACTGGGGGCTTTCCATTAAATGTTATTGAAAAAAACCTGAGTTAACTTTTTGGCCAACCAAAACATATACACCATAAAATAAATAATGGAAAGAATAAGCTTTTCAAATATATATGCCACTCTCTCAGTAGGCAAGCTGCAAGACAGTTACTATCATAGTTTTAAGGACTACGGTGAGGAAATAGTTCATAACTAAGTTTAATTAACTATGAAAATGACAGAGTGTGGTCCAGTATTACAAACAACAGATTCTAAAACTTGGGACTTCAGTAAAGGAAACAGCTAACAAGCCTTCGGTACACTGTACCCTTTGTGGATAACATGCGGTTGCACCCACTGCAACTGCCAACTCCTCTGGCTCTTGGGCTTTGTATACTACCCAAATTCCCTAGTAATAAAAATGTCATTTTAAGTTTGTGAAGAATACAAAACATTTACAAGAAAAAAAAAAAACACCACAATCAAGCAGCTAAGCAACACAGTCTAGGACAGTGATTTACAGCTGGTGTGCTCAGGTTGATCGTACAAGTGTGTGGTAATTTATTTCTAACAACAAAGCTTCAAAGTTGGCAGGCTATATTTTAATATAAAATTAATATTCCCCATAATATATCACCATTCTCACCTACTCACATTCTACTATGCTTTCTTGAGTGAGAGTCAAAGTGGGGAGTCAATACAAAGAGGTCCTGAGAACAATATATAAACTAAAGCTCTAGTATATCTATACTGCAGTTCAAGGAAAGTGGACTAGAATCATGGGTCAGGACAATAAAGGTTAAATAAAAGTTAAAATAAAGGTTAAAACCACCAGTCACAGCTGGGCATTAAGCATTAGTAGCTACTAAGATCACACAGAGAGGAAACCAGACATTACATGTCTCCGGATGAAAGAATGGACCACCAGTTAGAGTCTTACCAATGTGATCCAATTGCATCTAACCAAGCTGCTGGTTTCAGCTGCCAATTTGCAGAAAATACAGAGGACAGGGAAACATGTTGAAATGCACCATGAGTGAGTAATCGACAAATCCATACTATGGGAGAGTATGTATGTCAAACAGCCTAGGTTCTTTAACAGAAAAATTGTGAGGAAAAGAGAAGGATAGAGGCAGAACCCACACATCAGGAGTGGGTAAACCACTAGTCTATGGATCAATCTGGATGCCCTCTGTTCTTGTAAATAAAGTTATAAGAGCACAGCCACACCCATCTGTTTATATATTTGTCTAGGGCTTACAGTCCATGGGGTCGCAAAGAGTCGGACACAAGTGAGCGACTTCACTATTCAAACATACATTTGGTCTGTGATGGAATCTGTCTGTATTCTTGCCAGAAACTACATACATAAAACCAACAGGGGCCAACCCTGGGAAAATGAGTAGGAAATGGATACAAAAACTGTCTGGGCATTCTGAGAAACTGACACAGATATAATATTAAATGCTGCCTAGAACTGTTACCTTTTAAGGAGTCACCAAATAATTGGGTTGGCCAAAAAGCTCACTGGGGGCTTTCCATTAAATGTTATTGAAAAAAACCTGAGTTAACTTTTTGGCCAACCAAAACATATACACCATAAAATAAATAATGGAAAGAATAAGCTTTTCAAATATATATGCCACTCTCTCAGTAGGCAAGCTGCAAGACAGTTACTATCATAGTTTTAAGGACTACGGTGAGGAAATAGTTCATAACTAAGTTTAATTAACTATGAAAATGACAGAGTGTGGTCCAGTATTACAAACAACAGATTCTAAAACTTGGGACTTCAGTAAAGGAAACAGCTAACAAGCCTTCGGTACACTGTACCCTTTGTGGATAACATGCGGTTGCACCCACTGCAACTGCCAACTCCTCTGGCTCTTGGGCTTTGTATACTACCCAAATTCCCTAGTAATAAAAATGTCATTTTAAGTTTGTGAAGAATACAAAACATTTACAAGAAAAAAAAAAAACACCACAATCAAGCAGCTAAGCAACACAGTCTAGGACAGTGATTTACAGCTGGTGTGCTCAGGTTGATCGTACAAGTGTGTGGTAATTTATTTCTAACAACAAAGCTTCAAAGTTGGCAGGCTATATTTTAATATAAAATTAATATTCCCCATAATATATCACCATTCTCACCTACTCACATTCTACTATGCTTTCTTGAGTGAGAGTCAAAGTGGGGAGTCAATACAAAGAGGTCCTGAGAACAATATATAAACTAAAGCTCTAGTATATCTATACTGCAGTTCAAGGAAAGTGGACTAGAATCATGGGTCAGGACAATAAAGGTTAAATAAAAGTTAAAATAAAGGTTAAAACCACCAGTCACAGCTGGGCATTAAGCATTAGTAGCTACTAAGATCACACAGAGAGGAAACCAGACATTACATGTCTCCGGATGAAAGAATGGACCACCAGTTAGAGTCTTACCAATGTGATCCAATTGCATCTAACCAAGCTGCTGGTTTCAGCTGCCAATTTGCAGAAAATACAGAGGACAGGGAAACATGTTGAAATGCACCATGAGTGAGTAATCGACAAATCCATACTATGGGAGAGTATGTATGTCAAACAGCCTAGGTTCTTTAACAGAAAAATTGTGAGGAAAAGAGAAGGATAGAGGCAGAACCCACACATCAGGAGTGGGTAAACCACTAGTCTATGGATCAATCTGGATGCCCTCTGTTCTTGTAAATAAAGTTATAAGAGCACAGCCACACCCATCTGTTTATATATTTGTCTAGGGCTGCTTGGGAGAAGGCAATGGCACCCCACTCCAGTACTCTTGCCTGGAAAATCCCATGGACGGAGGAGCCTGGTGGGCTGCAGTCCATGGGGTTGCAAAGAGTTGGACACGACTGAGCGACTTCTTTCACTTTTCACTTTCCTGCACTGGAAAAGGAAATGGCACCCCACTCCAGTGTTCTTGCCTGGAGAATCCCAGGGATGGCGGGGCCTGGTGGGCTGCCATCTCTGGGGTCGCACAGGGTCGGACACGACTGAAGCGACTTAGCAGCAGCAGCAGCAGGGCTGCTTTCCCCCTAATGTGACAGAACTAAGGACTTGCAACAGAGACCAAACAGCCAGCAAATCTCAAAATATTTACTATCTAGAGCTTTATGGATAGCTTGTTGATCTCTACGGCAGATTAACAAGAGTTTTACAGGATATAACCAAAAACATTTTTTAATGGGCAAAATTTATGAGATACAAATAAGGAACTGCTTTATTTGTAGAAATTAAATTGATTTTTAAGTGTACATAAAAAAATAAAAGGGCATTACATGCCTCCTGATAAAAGAACAGACCACCAGCTATAGTCTTATTAATATGATTATAATCAAAGCCCTGATTCCAGCTGCCAATTTACAGAAAATACAGAGGACAGGGAAACATTAAAATGCACCGTGAGTATACAATCCAATAATATACCAAAATAAAAGTTATCATCATAAAAGTAAGGATAATCGGAAAGGAAAAGGTTATGCTTAGCACAGGGCACACTGAAGGAGTTCTGAGATGGCTGGAAAGGTTTTATTTCTTGACTAGGTGGTGGTTACAAGTGTTCAAAATGTTCTCTTTGTAACGCAGCCTATGCATTTATACTGTGCTGCTTTCTGTATCTGGTTTTATTCTCCAATAAGAGATTTTAAAGTCACCAGCAAAGTAAGAAGAATGACAGCTATGAGACTTTGTTATCTACTAGGAGATTCTGGTGCAACTCACTGAAGCCTTTATTATCTTTTGGAAATAGTAGAGCATAAATAAAAACACCTTTTTAATCTCAGCTTTTTATATATGAAATTTGGATAAAACAAGAACTCTGTATACCACTAAAGGTTCTAGAGCTAATGAAACAAATGAAGGTACTCTGAAATTCTCTAACATTCTCTACCAATGCAAAATATTCTTATAACCACATGGAATAAGCTACTGCATCATTCCCCTGCATAAAGTCCTTCCACAACACCATCCACATAGCAGTAATTTTTAAGAGCTCCTTCTAGAAACCTAGGACTCAACAGACATGCTTCAGGGGTAGGGAATCATGTATATTGTACAGACTGTACCTTGCACAAAGGTGCCAGGTACAAGGGTGTCTGAAATCTGGTTGATGGAGCTTGCCAAACCTGAATCCTGGTGAAGACTTTTTCTGTATGTCCAAGGAAGTCCCTTTTCTCTAATTCGCTCCAAAGCAAGTCATGAACTAGCTGTTCAGTTCAGTTCAGTCGCTCAGTCATGTCTGACTCTTCACGACCCCATGAATCGCAGCACGCCAAGCCTCCCTGTCCATCACCAACTCCTGGAGTTCACTCAGACTCACGTCCATCGAATCAGTGATGCCATCCAGCCATCTCATCCTCTGTCGTCCCCTTCTCCTCCTGCCCCCAATCCCTCCCAGCATCAAACTCTTTTCCAATGAGTCAACTCTTCACATGGGGTGGCCAAAGTACTGGAGTTTCAGCTTTAGCATCATTCCTTCCAAAGAAATCCCAGGGCTGATCTCCTTCAGAATGGACTGGTTGTAGGCCTGTTCAAACATCCTCCCAGATCTACCTTTTGTCAAATTTAACATCATAAACTGTCTGAAAAGCTTCTGCATCATTAAGCTAAAACATGAAGAAGCACATCTTACATCTGTATTTCCCTGGTTAATTCCTCTTCTGTGAACTGCTGTTCATATTCTTTGCCCATATTTTTCATCTGGATTGCTTTTTCCCTCAAGTCACAGAAGTTATTTACATATTCTGATTGAATCTTTGTCGGCTATACATCAGTAAATCTCTTCTCCTACTCTATGGAAACTTCTATATTGTCAGTAGGACTATGAACTGATAACCTTCTGGAGAGCAAATTACTAATAAGCAGTAAAGTTGAAGGTGTAAATGCTGTATGTCCCTGCCATTTCACCTCCAGGTTTCTACCTTAGGGAGACTCTCATACATGAGAACAAGGATATACATACATGGGATATTCATTACAGTATAATTTGTAACAGCAAAAAAGTATAAACAGTGATGTCCTTGAAGATGTATGTATGTAACACTTCCTCCCTCATTTCCCACCCATCCCTGTTTTCCCATGAGTTCTAGATATTCATTTGTTCATTAATGGCCTTAGCCCATGCCATTAAGCACCTACTCTGAACCAGATTCCATATAGGTAGGCAGTCACTACTTCTGCTTGTCTTGCTAACACACGGTCTCTTAGCACTTTCAGGACGCTTTTCCCATCCTTCTGGGTCCTGATACAACCTTAAGTAAAGTGCTTGTCAGTACCCCACTATTCCTGTTATTCCATTTGTTGTTGCTGTTTAGTCGCTAAGTTGTGTCCAATTTTTTTGCAACCTCATGGACTGTAGGCCACCAGGCTCCTCTGTCCATGGAATTTTCCAGGCAAGAATACTGAAGAGGGTTGCTATTTCCTTCTCCAGGGGATTTTCCTGACCCAGGAATCAAACCCATGTCTCTTGCATTGCAGGTGGATTCCTTAACATTGAGCCAATAGGGAAGCCCTGTTATTCAATGAGCTAACAATAAATTAAGTGGAGGTGGTCCCAAATTACTGTTAATTAAATCTCTGAACAAAGGACAACTTTTTTCCTAGATCTCATCTAACAATTACCAAAAAATGAAATAAAATTTATTTTCCAAGCCAACAATTAGAGCTAGAACATTACTTTCAAGAGAAAATCTTAAATACCACATGGTCACATGCATATGTGGAATTGCACACCCATACGAAAGTTCATAGACACAGAAAACAGATAGGTTGCCAGAGGCAGTGGGTAAAACAGGTGAAAAGAGTTAAAAAGTATAAACTTCCAGTTATAAAACAAATAAGTCATGGGTATGTAGTACAGCATGGTGACTATAGTTAATAATACCATATTGCATTATTTGAAAGTGGCTAAGAAAGCAGATCTTAAGGGTTCATATCACAAGAAAAAAAAACTCTGTAATTATACACAGTGACCAATGTTAACTGGATTTATTGTGGTAATTATTTTGCAATATATGGCAAATATCAAATCATTATGTTGTATATCAATTATGCCTCAAAAAAGAAATAGGCTGTCTTGATCAGCACAGTATCTCTAACACAGACCACCTCCTGACATAAATCAATAAATATTTGCTAGGTAAAGACTAAAAAATCCAAGCAATATTATCTGGCAATAATAATTTTTGAAGTGAACCCAGTGATTTCTTTTTATAGATGGTTTATTATCAAATAAAGAGCTGTTTATTCTCTTAAATTTAAAAAAATGCATTTTTTTAAGGTGAGTTACCTTCATAAATTCCTACCCAAATACTTTTAGGACTTGTCTTAATGAACTTCCTCCCTGTACAAGATGGCCAGAGATTCAAAGTCAATAATTTTCTTTGTGTTACTAATGAAGGAAAATTCCTACATTAACCACAAATGTCTGAAATTGCACCATTACTGTTATATATGTAACATTTTATATAGAAAGTACACATGGGAGTAAAAATAGATTAAAGTTTGCCTATTACCTAAAAATATCACTCCTGTTAAAACCTGAGGAATGAAATCAAACACACAAATCTTTATTTGTTAAAAGGTTATTTGCATTCTTTGAGTTGAGAACATTTTATGCCATAGAAAGCATAATAAATCTAATGTGTATTGGGTCCCATTTGTGCTATTTTCTATATTGTCATTCCACTGCCTAATATAATCATGAATATTTATATAAAAATAAGACACACAGACTAAGCTCTCTGCTTTATTAAATACAAGAGTGCAAAAATGGATTACTAAGTTAACCTTCCAACTAATCCTACTTAAAGAAGAAAACAAGCTTAAAAAGCTAGAAAAGCAATGATCACAATTAGGGAAAAACTAGAAATTAGTCGGGCAAATTTATAATTCTAGATTTATGAAATGATTTTGATTCAAACAGACTATATTCATTTTGGTTTTTAGAATTAAATATATGTTAATTCTAAATGCTAGTTCCTTGTCCAAATAAATAATATAACAATAATACTAGCTAGGATGACATTGTTACAGCAATTTAAAGACACAAAGGGAGAGTCTGAAGGAGTGAATTATTATGTCTCTTAGATAGAAGCATTATTGGAAATAAAGCTAGCTAAATTGTTGTGTACTGATTCTCAAAACATACAGAAAAATCTCACAGTTAAGAAGCCTCTCAAAGAATAGTATAAATAGCCTGAAATATCAAAAGATAATTCTCATAACAAATCACACATACCAAAAATATTTAATAGAAATCTAAAAATTAGCTTAATAGAATTTTATGGAATACACACAATGAAAAAAATAACCAATTATGGTAGCTTTGATTTGGAAGGGATCTCACATATTATCTAGTGATAACCTGTAACCTTCAATAAAAGACAAAGTAAAACTCAAGAATTGTGTGTCTCCAATCATCAAACAAAATTCTGCACCAAGACCAGAATCCAAGTCTTCTGGCTTTAGTCCACAGTCTTTCTCCTAAATCAATATGTATTACTTCCCTATGCATTCATAGAGAATTAGGAAAAAAGCAGGTATTCATCAAAGTGCTTCATATTGGAATTTAACGTGCTCTGCCTTCTTCCCTTTTGAATTGTGGTTCTGGACTCTTGAGAGTCCCTTGGACTGCAAGGAGATCAAACCAATCCATCCTAAAGAAAATCAACCCTGAATATTCATTGGAAGGACTGATGCTAAAGCTGAAGCTCCGGTACTGTGGCCACTTGATGCAAAGCGCTGACTTACTAGAATAGACCCTGACGCTGGGAAAAAATGAAGGCAAAGGAGAAGAGGGCAGCAGAGGATGAGATGGTTAGATAGCATCACTGTCTCAATGGACATGAATCTGAGCAAACTCTGGGAGATCCTGGAGGACAGAGGAGCCTGGCATGCTGCAGTTCATAGGGTCACAAAGAGTCGGACATGACTTAGTGACTGAACAACAGCTCCAAGCCCTCTTCCCTACTTATACAGCCACTCAAATACACCTATGTCTTTATCTGTCCTTTCTACCTGCCCCATAGCCTCAGAGGTTCAAGTGCTCCTCTTCCAGCTCTCTTTAACTAGTCTCCTGAATCTTCCCCTCCCCATCTCACAAGAAACTTGGCTCCATTACTCATTACCTTCACTCCTCAATGTTCAGCCTTTCTCTAGGACAGTTCACAGCACAGCTGGCCTACTTCAGAACAAACAAGTCAGAGAGAGAGTGCCCAACAGAAGCCACTGTTTTTTTTCCCCAAAGTATCACTGATTTACAATGTTTCAAGTATGCAGCATGTGTGTGTGCATGTGTGTGTGCGAGTGTGTGCGAGTGTGTGTGTGTGTGTGTGTGTGTGTGTGTGTGTCTTTCCAGGGGCTCAGTGGTAAAGAATCCACTGGCAATGCAGGAGACACAGGAGAAACTGTGTTCAGTCCCTGGGTCGGGAAGATCCCCTGGACAAGGGCATGGCAACTCACTCCAGTATTCTTGCCTGGAGAATCCCATGGACAGATGAGCTGGCAGTTGCAAAGAGTCAGACATGACTGAAGAGACTGGGCACACATGTATATATGTGTGTATATATACACACACACATGCACACATATAGATAGATATGCTCTTGTCAGTCGAATGCTTACAAATATTTTCTCTTATTCCATAGGTTGTCTTTTCATTTTGTTAATGGTTTCCTATTGCACTCATCTCACATGCTAGTAAAGTAATGCTCAAAATCCTTCAAGCCAGGCTTCAGCAATATGTGAACCGTGAACTCCCTGATGTTCAAGCTGGCTTTAGAAAAGGCAGAGGAACCAGAGATCAAATTGCCAACATCCGCTGGATCATGGAAAAAGCAAGAGAGTTCCAGAAAAACATCTACTTCTGCTTTATCGACTATGCCAAAGCCTTTGACTGTGTGGATCACAATAAACTGTGGAAAATTCTGAAAGAGATGGGAATACCAGACCACCTAACCTGCCTCTTGAGAAATCTGTATGCAGGTCAGGAAGCAACAGTTAGGACTGGACATGGAACAACAGACTGGTTCCAAATAGGAAAAGGAGTGCGTCAAGGCTGTATATTGTCACCTACTTTGGCCACCTCATGCGAAGAGTTGACTCATTGGAAAAGACTCTGATGCTGGGAGGGATTGGGGGCAGGAGGAGAAGGGGACGACCGAGGATGAGATGGCTGGATGGCATCACTGACTCGATGGATGTGAGTCTGAGTGAACTCCGAGAGATGGTGATGAACAGGGAGGCCTGGCGTGCTGCGATTCATGGGGTCGCAAAGAGTCGGACACGACTGAGCGACTGAACTGAACTGATGCTATGTAAAAGTTAAGTTGAATTAGGTCCCATTTACTTATTTTTGCCTTTGTTTCCATTGCTCTATGAGACAGATCCAAAAAATAGTGCTGTGATTTATTATGGTCTGCCTATGTTTCTTCTGGGAGTTTTATAATACCCTGTCTCACACATAGGTCTTTAATTCATTTTAAATTTATTTTTGTATATAGTATTAGAGAATGTTCTAATTTCTTTCTTTTATTAATAGATATAGCTGTCCAGTTTTCTCAACACTACTTATTAAAGAGACTATCTTTTCTCCATTGTATATTCTTTCCTTCTTTTTGGCAGATTAATTGACCATAAGTGTGTGGGTTTATTTCTAGGCTCTCTACTCTGTTCCATTGATCTATATGTCTGCTTTTGTGCCACTACCATACTGTTTTGATTTCTATAGCTTTGTAGTATATTCTGAAGTCATGGAACATGATTCCTCCAGCTCCATTCTTCTTTTTTAAGATTTACTCCATTTCACAAGTTTACTCAAGAATCGCTCCATTGTTCTTTCTCAAGATTTACCATTGCATCAAAAAGAACAGAATACCAAGGGATAAACCTACCTACCTACGGAGTCAAAAGACCTGTACTCGGAATTCTATAAGACACTGATGAAAGAAATTGAAAATGACACCGACAGAAACAAAAATATACCATGTCCTTGGATAGGAAAAATCAATACTGTTCAAATGACCATATGATCCAAGGCAACTTATAGATTTAGTGCTGTCTCTATCAAATTATCTAGAGTATTTTTTACATTGGAAAAGACCCTGATGCTGGCCAAGAGTGAAAGCAAAAGAAGAAGGAGGCGGCAGAAGATGAGATGGTTAGATAGCATCACCAACTCAATAGAAATGAGTTTGAATAAACTCTGGGGGATAGTGAAGGACAGGGGAGCCTGGCAAGCTGTAGTCCACGGGGGTCACAAAAAATCGGATATGACTCAGCAACTGAACAACAACAATTTTTCACAAACTAGAACAAAAAATTTTCAAATTTGTATGGAAACACAAAAGACCCCAAATAGCCTTACATCTTCTATAATCTGATCTTAGAAGTAACATCTCACCATTTTGGCCAAGTTTTATTTATTAACAGTAAGTCACTGGAGATTCCCTGGTGCTCCAAGGGTTAGGACTCTGTGCTTTCACTGCCGAGGACCCGGGTTTGATCGCTGGTTGAGGAACTAAGATCCCACAAGCTGCTCAGTGCACAACACCCACTCCCCAACAAAAAAGCAAGTCACTGATTCCAGCCCACACTCCAGGGAAGGGAATTACGCAAGTGTGACCATCAGAAGGCTGGATTACAAGAGGCCAACTTAGAAGCTGCCTGCCACAGCTTCTAAAGAAGAAAAACAGAAAAGGAGAGTTTTTAACTGGATACCAGGTCTTCTTACAAAGCAAGCAATTGGGAAAACCTGGTACTGGCATAAGAATAAATATACTGACTAATAGAATATAAAGAGAGGCCAGGGTTAGGACTTTGATTTGTCCTAAAGCATAGCTGTACAAAGATGGTATGTCAGATAACAAGAAAGAAGGGAATATTCAGTAATTGGAGGCAGAGAAAAATGGTCATCCAACTGAAAACAGGGTCCCTAGCCTTCCTCTCATAACATTAAAATAAGCAACTTCAAAACTCTTAGTGAAAATACAGGTGAACTTCTTTTAAATCTTTACTTAGGAAATAGCTCTTATATTAGATATAAAGTGAAAGTGAAAGTGAAGTCGCTCAGTCGTGTCCGACTCTTTGCAACCCGTAGCCCACCAGGCTCCTCCGTCCATGGGATTCTCCAGGCAAGAATACTGGAGTGGGTTGCCATTTCCTTCTCCAGGCGGAGCTTCCCGACCCAGGGATCAAACCGAGGTCTCCTGCAATGCAGGCAGATGCTTTAACCTCTGAGCCACCAGGGACTATATTAGATCTTTATATATTAGATATCTTTATATATTAGATATAAAGATATTGATTATTAAAATTAATAAATATGATTANACTCTTTGCAACCCGTAGCCCACCAGGCTCCTCCGTCCATGGGATTCTCCAGGCAAGAATACTGGAGTGGGTTGCCATTTCCTTCTCCAGGCGGAGCTTCCCGACCCAGGGATCAAACCGAGGTCTCCTGCAATGCAGGCAGATGCTTTAACCTCTGAGCCACCAGGGACTATATTAGATCTTTATATATTAGATATCTTTATATATTAGATATAAAGATATTGATTATTAAAATTAATAAATATGATTATATTCAAATTAAAAACTGTTATTCATCAAAAGATACCTGAAAGACAGATTTTTAAAGCTGGGAAACACAACCAAAAGGATTACTATTAAGAATATATAAAGAACTCCTAGGAGTCAATGAGGAAACTACAAATAATCCAATAGGTAAAGAATGTGAAAATGCATTTTTCAAGAGAGAAAATAATAAATATATAAATAAATGTTCAATATCAGAGACCTGCAAATTAAGACCACAATTAGACAAGCCATTCAACTGACAACAATTTAAAAGTCAGAGAACACTAAATATCAGAGACTATATAGCTTCCAAAGATCTTATTTACTGTGCAGGGGAAAGTAAACTGAGGCAACCACTTTGGAAAATAGTTTGAAACTATCTCCTAAAGTCAAATGTGAGCAACACTCCATCCTCAGGAGAGATGTGAAAACTATGGTATAATCACATGATGGAATACTGTACAGCAGCCCACCCTCCTGGCCAAAAGACACCATAATATAACCTTAGCAATATAAAGCAAGCCTCAAAAGATTACATGCCTTTTTATAAAGTTAAAAATATCTAAAATGAACCACTCCCAATGAGCATGAAAAATACAGTAAATAAACACTTGTTCAACACTCATATTTAACTTAGTTCTTAAATTACCAAGAATAAAGCCATGATTCCTATACCCCAAATTCCTTTTAAAATATATTTTTGCTGTTGTTTAGTCACTAAGTCATGTCTGACTCTCTGTGACCCCATGGACTGTAGCCTCCCAGGATTCTCTCTGTCCATGGGATTTTCTAGGCAAGAATAATGGAGGGGGTTGCCATTTCCTTCTCCAGAGGATCTTCCTGACCCAGGGATGGAACCCATGTCTCCTGGATTGCAGGCAGATACTTTACCCCTGATCTACCAGGGAAGCCTTTAAAATATATTACTAACTCTAATTTAAGGATTCCTAGCACTTTATGCCGGAGAAGGCAATGGCAACCCACTCCAGTACTCTTGCCTGGAAAATCCTATGGACAGAGGAGCCTGGTAGGCTGTAGTCCATGGGGTCGCGAAGAGCCGGACACGACTGAGTGACTTCACTTTCACTTTTCACTTTCATGCATTGGAGAAGGAAATGGCAACCCACTCCAGTGTTCTTGCCTGGAGAATCCCAGGGACGGGGGAGCCTGGTAGGCTGCCGTCTATGGGGTCGCACAGAGTCAGACACAACTGAAGTGACTTAGCAGCAGCAGCAGTAGCGCTTTATGCAGGAAAGTAACTAACCTGCTAAACAAAAATCAAAATCCGCTGCCCACCTGTTATGGCTGAGGGAAGCACTGATGGATGTAGGTACCACAGTCTGTAATCCTTCTCCTTCTATCTCAGTACCAAGAAGGCAGATGAGCTGGAGATCTGGTAGTCCCACACAGTTTACTTCATGCCAGCTTTTACCTGAAAGTGTATCATTGAATGGACAATGATATTTACCAAAAAAATAAAAGGTCTAAACATCTACCTAATACTCAGCTGAGCAAACATCACTTATAATGCTATGTCCCTTTATCTTTCTAGTATTTTCTGTTATTCATAATTCCCAGTGTTAATGAATAAAAAAATCACGACACTGACAAAATTAACAGCAAATGCATAAACACTATATCCCGACCCAACTCATTCCCCCACGACAGCCCCAATAACAAAACAATAATAAACAAATTACTTACTCTCCATGAGGTCCAGGTAAACCAAGAACGCTATATAAACTTGGGTGGCATCTCCTATATCTAATTCCATCATTTCTAAATACTGAAAATCAAAATGTAATTGTCAAAGAGAGAAGGAAGAATCTCTTAGCATTTTCTTTCCATTAACAACTAGTCAATAGATAATGTATAAGACTCTCTTAAAGGTATAGTGGGAGTTATTTGGCAATTAAGCCCTGACCCCTATCTCTTAAAAAAACTTATGGATTGCTAAGGTAAACACATACACACTTGCAATTGCAGATAAATAATAATATGTTACAGTAAGTGACTAAAAACCAAGTGAATGGGAAAAAAAAATTGACACAAGAGGTCAGAGGAGCTGCACTCAGGTGGCTTGGCTGGTGAATGTTTCCTGGCAGAAGTGGGATGCAAACTGGGCCTTGAAGGACAGGTATGAATTGAATAAACAGAGAAAGAGTGACAGTGTGAGTAATCACATGAAAGTGGGAATAAGCAACATGGATTCAAGGGCCTATAAAGAAACCCACTTGCCAGGAGGAGAGACATCTTAATAGGACTTTTGTCTGGGCAGGGTAGCGGGAGCCTCTGATTCCCTGGTCTCATTTGCCGGTGGAGAAGCTGTGCTAGAAAAGCACTCCTGGCCCCTCTCCCCACCCCTGCTC
The DNA here is from genome assembly GCA_006410635.1 of Cephalophus harveyi. Lineage (NCBI taxonomy): Eukaryota > Metazoa > Chordata > Mammalia > Artiodactyla > Bovidae > Cephalophus > Cephalophus harveyi. The sequence continues at coordinate 360,481 of SJYT01037457.1, forward strand.
ACTCAAGAGTAGGGAATTCGTTAACAGTTGAGTTTCAAAGAAAGGATCAAGGAAGCTGCTGCGGGTCAGCACAGAGCGAACATTCCTCAGGGCCTGCCCCTGCAGGAGACGCCTGAGCTATTCCAGCTCTGTCAAGGACCAGGTGGGTGGGGAGCAGGGTCAATGCAGAGGTGAGGCATCTGCAGACCCACCTGGGTGTACTAAAGTCACACCTTCCATCAGCATCCACCAAGGTGCGTACAGATGCAGGAAAAGGGGAGTGCTACTAATTGTCCTCCTCAGCCTCACATGAGTTTGGAGATGACACCGAAAAGGCAACTGGGGACCAGGGGCGAGGTCTTGATGGCCAGGGTAAAAGTATGAATTTTACCCTTCAGGAAATTCTCTAAATATAAGAATTACATAGCCAAAGTGGTGTTTAAGGATGATAAATCTGATTCTATGTTATTGGATTGACCTAAGTTGACTATGCCAAAGCCTGACTGTGTGGATCACAACAAACTGTGGAAAATTCTGAAAGAGATGGGAATACCAGACCACCTGACCTGCCTCTTGAGAAACCTATATGCAGGTCAGGAAGCAACAGTTAGAACTGGACATGGAACAACAGACTGGTTCCAAATAGGAAAAGGAGTACGTCAAGGCTGTATATTGTCACTCTGCTTATTTAACTTCTATGCAGAGTACATCATGAGACGTGCTGGGCTGAAAGAAGAACAAGCTGGAATCAAGATTGCCAGGAGAAATATCAATAACCTCAGATATGCAGATGACACCACCCTTATGGCAGAAAGTGAAGAGGAACTAAAACTCCTCTTGATGAAAGTGAAAGAGGAGAGTGAAAAAGTTGGCTTAAAGCTCAACATTCAGAAAACGAAGATCATGGCATCTGGTCCCATCACTTCATGGCAAATAGATGGGGAAACAGCAGAAACAGTGACAGACTTTATTTTTTGATCTCCAAAATCACTGCAGATGGTGATTGCAGCCATGAAATTAAAAGACACTTACTCCTTGGAAGAAAAGTTATGACCAACCTAGATAGCATATTCAAAAGCAGAGACATTACTTTGCCAACATAGGTCCCTCTAGTCAAGGCTATGGTTTTTCCAGTGGTCATGTATGGATGTGAGAGTTGGACTGTGAAGAAAGCTGAGCGCTGAAGAATTGATGCTTTTGAACTGTGGTATTGGAGAAGACTCTTCAGAGTCCCTTGGACTACAAGGAGATTCAACAAGTCCATCCTAAAGGAGATCAATCCTGGGTGTTCACTGGTAGGGCTGATGCTGAAGCTGAAACTCCAATACTTTGGCCACCTCATGCGAAGAGCTGACTCATTGGAAAAGACCCTGATGCTGGGAGGGATTGAGGGCAGGAGGAGAAGGGGACGACAGAGGATGAGATGGCTGGATGGCATCACATGAGTTTGGGTAAACTCTGGGAGTTGGTGATGCACAGGGAGGCCTGGCGTGCTGCAATTCATGGAGTTGCAGAGTCGGACATGACTGAGCGACTGAAGTGAAGTAATTTTCAAACTGAATAATGCAAATGCAGAACTGAAAATCAACAGCTGATATCTTTTCTTTTTTTTTTAAGCTCAATTAGATCCTTCAAGAAGAAAAACCGAAAGAAAAGATTTGATAGTTCAAGCCTATAGAGCGTTTGACTTTAAAGAAAAAAAAAAAAAAAAAAACCTGCAAGTATGAAAATTAAATAGTAACATCATATCTAGAAGTAGCTTTTAAAACTTATTATTGGTGTTTTACTTTAAATATTTAGGTAGTGGCTACTGTATGTTAAGTGCTTTACTAATATTAACTGACTTAATCCTCTAACAACCTGATAAAGTTAGTACTATTCTTATCTCCATTTTACAGAAGAGAACACTGAAGAACAATGAGATAAAACATTTTTTTTCCACCCCCCCTCCCCCCCCAAAAAAACCCACAAAATCACAAAGCTGATGACAGAACCAGGATTCAAACTCAGGCAGTCTGAATTCATGCTCCTGACCACCATGCTCCTTCTCCATATTGTGGTTCTTTGATGGCACTGAACAATATCTCCATGTTATCGTTTGTTTTTCTCACCCTTGAGAGGGTGTAAGGGGATCAGAGCAGAAGGATAAAATCAAGCAAGAGAAGATGAAAAGATCTTCAAATTTTTCCTTTTCTGGGATGTTTGTAGATGATTATCTATGAAATACTGCTCTCCAGCAGAAGACTGCAATTCTATTCAAACAACTAGACCAAAGTACGTAGTTTCTGAGATTCCTGCAAAACTCATATCCATTCACTGTCCATTCATTGCCTGGGCCACAGCTGGTAAAAGGCAGCAATTTGTCAACAGAGGAAAACGAGGACTGTGCCTAAAACCTTGACCATAGTAGACTAGTACAGCTTACTCAAGGCCCACAAACTGTTCCGCTTGGTTACTATGAGGATTAAATGAGACCATCCCCAAGAACGACCCTAAACAGCAATGCTCAGGTTAATGGTGTGGCTGTAATCTGGCTCCAGAGGCAAGATAGTTAACGATGTTCCCTCCAGTTAAGAACGGTCCGAGGGAGACGAGGCGGAAGGGGGCGGTGTCAGAACAATAGTTTAACTCATTGAAACAAACAAAAACAATGTTGCCTGCAGCCGGCCGAGGGCAACAAGAGTCCCCTTTCCGCGGGGTTCGCGGGGAAACTCTGCGATCCCATTGGGTGGGGAGTCAAGGGCCCAATGGGGAGCACGGCCCGGGGGTCCCGCCTTGGGTACAGGCCTGGGCAGGGCGCCCTGCTCGTCTCGCGCCTGCTGACCTTAGGGTGCGTGCCCATCCAGGCGTCCTCGGGGGCCCACGGGTGGGCGCTGCCGCCGCCGCGATCGTCGCCCGGGCGCACATCGCCGCAGCCCGCGGTCGGCTGGGACTCGCCGCGCTCCTCCATGCCCGGCCGTGCAGCGCGCCCGTGGTGCACCGCGCCGTGCTCTCCGCGCCCGGCCAGAAGCAGAGACTCGCGCGTCCGGGTTCCGCCTCCGCGTCGTGTGTTGCGCCGGCGCGGGAGAGCTCAGGTGCTGGGAGGATCAGCCCCACCAACAGAACCTGAGCGAACGCCCTCCTGTCTCCGTCTGAGTTTATTCAGATCTGGATGGGTGCTAGCGTGAAGAACGATCAGAAGCTCTTAATTCTCCTTACATCAGCGCCGTTTACAACTCTATTGAGAATATGGGGGCTCCTTAAGGCCCCTTTGTCCTGACGTGTCAGCTCAAAGTGTGGAAGTGGATGCGATCTCCAGAGAAGAAAGCGGAAAGGAGAGAGACCAGAGTTTCAAGAACCATATTTTTAGGGTGAACCGACCGTTTAGGATTAGAGGAGCAAGAGTAAACACGAATTGTTGAATGTAAACTTGAGTGGTTAGAAAAATAGGATGCAAACCAGCATAAGCAAGTGACGTGGAAGTCGAGAAGGCTGAGCAGTTTCAGACAGGCAGTGCAGGACATTTTAAGCATTTATGGATTTACTGTGAGTGAAATAGGAGGACGCTGGAAGTTCCCGTTATGTTTTCTGTGTCCCTCTGTCTGAAGTGCTGAGACTAGATCTTAGGGGTCAAGGGTGGAAGCAAGGACTGCGTTAACCAAGGCGAGAAATGACTCTCTCAAGAGTCAAAGCGCCAGACAGGGACAGAACTTCTGCTTCCAAATATGACAGACTGAGACTATATCCCAGAAGAAAGCATCTATAAAAATTGGGCATAATACAAAAATAGAAAACAGATATTAGGACAAATACCTAAAAGGACATAATACAAAAATAGGTATTCCAGAATACACTGGAATGCAAACAGAAACACCCTGAGCCTAGTCAGGAGGGCAAGCTTGCTTGTAGGGCGATGAAGCACCACAAGGAAGGCTTCCCTTTTCTTGGAGTTAGCTCAAGCTAAATGCAGAAAAGCCAACTTATTGGATAAGACCCCGATGCTGGGAAGGATTGAAGGCAAAAGGAGAAGAGGGCGGCAGAGCATCACTAACACAATGGTCATGAGTTTGAGCAAACTCTGGAAAATTAGTGGAGGACAGGGAAGCCCGGTGTGCTGCAGTCCACTGGGTTGCAAAGGGTCCGACGGGATTTAGTGACTGAACAACAAAAACTACAGTCTGGGAGGCAGGCCCTTCAGCAGCAGGGGCACATGTGGGAAAACTCTCAGTTTTTCTTATCTGTAGAAGCAAAAAAGTGAAGCCAGGAAACTTTGAAAGCTGAAGAGATCAAGAAATCCCCAAAGGGTAGGAGCCAAAGAGAGAGGATCCCCAAACTCTGCTTTCATCTCTGAACAGATCCTGAATCACCAGAAACAAAATCCCAGCAGTTCGGTTAAAAACAAAAGATCTGAACTGAGACTAAAGTTGTCCCCCAAGAAAGAGAGTTTACGGTTTAAATTTCATCAAGAGAATCACCTACTAATGCAAAGAAAATAATACTCATCTTAGCAAAATAATGCAATCCAGAACATCCACAGTTCATCATTCATAAAGTCCGAGATACAATTCAAAACTAGTGACATATGAAAATCAAGCAAGTGGATCACATTTTCTGGAATCTGACCCTGAGATAAATCAGATGTTGAGAGTGACAGATGAAAACTTTAAAGCAACTATTATAACTCTCCTCACTGGAGAAGGTGCCATTGCCTTCTCCGCTTCAAACAGCTGCTAAGCCCTAAAGAAGCAAATAACTCTGAAATTAGTAGGTTCCTTGGGAGAAGGCAATGGCACCCCACTCCAGTACTCTTGCCTGGAAAATCCCATGGACAGAGGAGCCTGATAGACTGTAGTCCATGGGGTCACTAAGACATGACTGAGCAACTGCACTTTCACTTTTCACTTTCATGCATTGGAGAAGGAAATGGCAACCCACTCCAGTGTTCTTGCCTGGAGAATCCCAGGGATGGGGAGCCTGGTGGGCTGCCGTCTATGGGGTCTCACAGAGTCGGACACGACTGAAGCGACTTAGCAGCAGCAGCAGTAGGTTCATTGACAGTAATTCAAGTAATTAGAGGTCTAAAGATCCCAATCAGTTCAGGTGATGAAATTTAGAAGCATTTAGGAGCATTCTGTTGCTCATATGAGGAAAGGGGACATTTTATAAATAAGGAGATCCAGTGGAATAGGTACTAGGTGAACAGGTCCAGACATCTTCAGGGGAAGATTTTCAACTTAAGGGGAAGAAAAAAAAAGGTGTATGGCCCAGAGAGGTTAGAGAATCCCAAAAGTACACAGAAAGATATTTCAACTGAAAAAAAAAAAAAAAGGCAACAGGCTAATGCTAGCCTTTGGCAAATAAATGAAGTTCTATTGCCTAGAAAAAATGTGATCTATTTCAGCATGAATATTAAATGTTTCTGACTTTTAATGTCATTGTCTATTACAGAGAATTGAAGAATGAAAATAATTGTCCCTTGGCTTCCATACTAAGCAATGGAAACTTATTTATAAATAAATCTTGGTGATTAGGAGTAGCTAAGAAAGAAAACAAAAGATATGGGACTACTTAAACAGCCTGGTAGGAGAAGGGGATGATAAAGAATGAGATGGTTGGATGGCATCATTGACATGATGACTTTGAGTAAGCTCTGGGAGTTGGTGATGGACAGAGAAGCCTGGCGTGCTGTAATCAATGGGGTCGCAAAGAGTTGGACACGACTGAATGACTGAATTGAGCTGAAGTGAACAATGTCCAGTGTGGTAATCCAGAGTAAAATACACCCAAGAACAGGTTAGAGTTTCAACTTCTGATAGACTGAAGAATTTCTCCTTTTATAAATGTTCCCATGGTTTAATATATCAAAGAGCCAAAGTGGTTAGGAAAAAAGCTAGATAAGTAACAACAAATAAAATTCTTCCTGAGTATACTGGGTGATATCAAATTCCGTGTAATCTGGCACTTGCTCTACTGATTTCCCATCTTGATAGCTGAGACAGACCATTTTATTCCCGCAAAAAAAGTCTATAAAGTCCAGGCCGAGACATTAATTCAGTTAGAGTCTCCAGAGGAAAAACCGAACTTTGGATTGTGATGTGAATGAATGCGTTAAAAAGAAAACGTTTTTACACAGTGTTATATACGACAGTGATCTCAAGCTGAAAAATGCAGCCTAGCCATTCTGGATCAGCTTTAATATATTGCTTGTAAGAATGTTCATATGTATCTTGTTCCTTTTTTGTACACAAAGCATGTAATTTCCCATTAGGTAAGATGTTTATACTTTTAGTAAAATATTTAGGATGGTATGATATTTTACTACTCATATGCTTGAATATGTTTGAAGAACCTCATACATATAGAAAAGAATTTAGAATAATCAAAATATCTTCTCTCCATTTCTCATAAATTTAAGAATGCAATCTAAATTCCCCATTTTAAGAATCAGGCTATAGTATATTTAATTTTAAAAAATACTGCTTACATTTTGGAACAAAGCAACAACAAAAATAAGGTTCCTAGAATAAAGATGACCAAACCCTTTATGGAGAACATAATAAATGTTACTGAAGCTCATTAGAGAAGTGTGTCTGTCCATTAATTTAGGTCTTCTCTAATGAGCTTTGATAACATTTATAGATCAGTTTGGAGGAAATTGCCAACTTTACAATACTGATCTGTAAGTTCTAGCTATTTCAATCAGTCTCATTAGGGGTTTGCCTAATACTTGATAAACTGATTTCAAAATGTTAGCATGTTGCTGCTGCTGCTAAGTCACTTCAGTCATGTCTGACTCTGTGGGACCCCACAGATGGCAGCCCAAAGGGCCAAAAATAACCAAGACCCTTCTGATGAATAAACTGAGAGAACTTATTATAAAGGTTTATAATTAAGAGTATGTGATATTTCTACAAGGGTAGATAAATAAACCAATAGAATCAAGTAGCAAGTCATGCACATATGGACAGAGATGACATTACAGATGTAATGCAGAGTTAAGGCAATGAATATGTGTATATGTATATGTATGTACACATATACACACATAGGTATAAAGAGAAATTGGATCGCTAATTGCACCATAAAGTCTAATTTCTTCTTTTTGTCCCTTTTTAAATTATAGCTGATTTACAATTTTATATTAGTTTCAGATGTACAATATAGTGATTCAATATTTTTATACATTATGCTCCATTTAAAATTATTATAAAATAATGGATATAATTCCTTGTTCTGTACAATGTATACTTGTATCTTATTTATTTTATACACAGTAGTTTGAACCTCTTAATCTCATATCCCTATCTTGCACTCCCCCCTTCCCTCTCCCCACTGGTAATCTATAGTTAGTTTTCTTTATCTGTGAGTCTGTTTCCATTTTGTTATGTTCATTTATATTCCACATATAAGTGATAACATACAATATTTGTCTTTCTCTGTCTGGTTTATTTCACTAAGCATAATACTCTCCAGGTCCATCCATGTTGTTGCAAATGGCAAACTATTATCTTCTATATGGCTGAGTAATATTCCATTGTATATATACATACCACATCTCCTTTATTCATTCATCTGTGGATGCATGCTTATATTGCTTTCATATCTTGGCTATTGTAAATAATGCTGCTGTTAACATTGGAGTAAATGTATGTTTTTGAATTTGTGTTTTCATTTTCTTCAAATATATACCCTGGAGTCAAGTTGCTTCATCATCAGGTAGGTCTTAGTTTTTTGAGAAACCTCCATACTGTTTTTCACAATAGCTACACCAATTTACATTCCCACAAACAATGTACTGGGGTGCCCTTTTCTCCACATCCTCACCAGTATTTGTAATTTGCAGACTTTTTGATAGCCATGCTGACAGGTATGAGATGATATCTCTTTGTGATTTTGATTTGCACTACTCTGATAATTAGCAATGTTGGGTACCTTTTCATGTGCCTATTGGCCATTTGTATGTCTTTTTATGAAAAATGTCTACTCAGGTCTTCTGCCCATTTTTTAATCAGGTTGGTTTTTTTCTTTGATATTAAGTTGTACGTGTGTGTGTGTGTGTGTATGTGTGTTAGTCACTCAGTTGTGTTCAACTCTCTGCAACCCCACAGACTGTAGCCCACCAGGCTCCTCTGTCCATGGAGCTCTCCAAGCAGATACTGGAGTAGGCTGCCATTTCCTCCTTCCGGGGGATCTTCCCGACACAGTGATCAAACCCACGTCTCTTATGTCTCCTGCATAGGCAGGTAGGTTCTTTACCACTAGTGCCACCTGGGAAGAACTATATACTTTTATATGCCCTTAATATGTTTTTATATGTTTATAAAATAGAATGGTTTTTATCAGTTTAAAATAAGATACTTAACCATATAAATTCAAATTACTGAGCTTGAAAATCTGTATATTTAAATTAAAATTTTGCTTTTGAAACTTCAATCACCTGGAGCCTGCAATTCTGCCATATGGTTGTGACCATTAAATGTCATATATTCATATATTCAATATGACATTTGAAAGCACTGTGTAAGCCAACTATACATCAAATATTTATGTCACTTTTTTTCATTTAACAAAGTTTTTAGCTTTTCTGTAAAAGGTTATATATATAACTATATGAAAGTCATATAATAATCCAGCTTTCTCTCTTCCCCCTTCCTACCCTGCCCTGCAGTCACGCTCTTCTCACTGCCATTCCTCATGCTCTGTGTTCTCTCACTCTTTTGCTTTTATAGTTCCATCCTCTCCCAACCCTCTATCATTCTCCTAAAATATGCCCCTCATTTTTCAATACTTGGTTCAAAGGCATTTCTTTAATGAGGCATTTCCTAACCATCCCCACTTCCCTTCCTTATCCTCTTTTCCTACCAGTTTATGGTATTTATTCATTCATTCAATATATCTTAATTATCCATGCATTTCCAGCACCCATGCTTTGGCACAGTAGGCACTGAGAAAATGTTGAAACAAATAAGTGAAGACAATTTGAGAAACATATCTAGTCTTTTTTAATGAGATAAAAAAGAATGTATTTTAAATTTGTATAAATGTGTTTGGAATTGAAAAACATTTTTCTATAGTAACTATTATATAGTGCTTGGATACAGGCCAGAGCTTAGACAAAACTTTGAAAGTGGCACAGTTTAATTTTATCCCTTCCCATTTCAGCCACTGCTCTTTTTCTCACGCTTACCCCCCAAATCCTTTCCCTACTTGGAGTTCGCAAACCCTGATATCAGAAATCCACAGAACTTGCTTTGTCATAAAGGGAGCTGTGCTCCATATATGGATCCCATTTTGTTCCCTTCATCAAAGCTTCTTACAGTGTACCTCAGTTTAGGTATTGAGATTAGAAACTCTTGAGTTAATTCACACAAATGTAGGAATACCAAAGCTATTTATTGCCTTCTGTTCTTCTCTCAAGTGTTTTAGTGTTAAAATTGGCACACTTGTCAATTTGAATGTATGCTTATGTTGTAGGATTTTAGGCTGGCTAAGACAAGGGAATAAAAAAATCCAAGAAGTGAAAAAAACAATGTGTGTGCATGCTCAGTCCTGTCCTACTCTTTGCAACCCCATGGATTGTAGCCCACCAAGCTCTTCTGTCCATGGGATTTCCCAGGTAGGAATACTGGAGTGGGTTGCCATTTCCTTCTCCCGGAGATCTTCTCAAGCCAGGATTGAACCCATGCCTCCTGCAATTGGCAAACATTGGCAGGTAGATTCTTAACTACTGAGCCACCTGGGAAGCCCCCCCCAGGTATTTTGGTGCAGGAAAAACTAGCCCTGTTGATTCAGCCAAGACTCCCTCCTCCAACTCTGACCCAGCCACATAAAAAGGGCAGGACACCTTCTGCCTCTTTCCCTGGAGAAGAAGGATTCAAACGCTCAACACCTGAATGATTGACATTTAGTAATTTCATAAATGGTTGTTGAATGAAAAATAAGGCAGGAACTTAAAAGGCTTTTACATAGGAAGAAACTGATGTCCAGAGAGGTCAAGTCTCCAAATTCACACAAAGAATAAGTGACACACGTGAGAGACAAAAATTTAGCCCCAACTTCCACACACAAAGAACTTCCAGAAAAGAATTCCACACAAAAAAGAAATCTAGTAAAGAAGTTCTTGTGGTGATGGACAGGGGGTCCTGGCGTGCTGTGATTCATGGGGTTGCAAAGAGTCAGACACGACTGAGAGACTGAACTGAACTGAACTGAAAGAACTTCTTTACTAGATTTCCTCCATTGTGTTCAAAATTAAATATCCTTTGATGGTATACTTCCTAGCATTTTCACTTTACCTGCTAATTGCGTTCTTCTTCCACCCTTCCTTCTTTCTTCCTTATTCTCCCTTCTCTTCCAGCATGTACAGATTTTCCGTCTGTTACAATTTATCAGTTTGGGTCATTAAGGAAAAAGAAAACCATTTGAAGTGAATCTGGTCCCTAACCTGCCACCCTTTCAGGAAGTTCAGGACCCTGCGTTGTCAGGTAGAGGACATGTCCCATGAAGAGCTTTCCTTTAATTTGAAAAGTTCGATCTGGCTCTAAAATTCTTCAGGTCTTCCAACTAGATCTTATTGAGGAGACTACTCAGTCAAAGATGAATTTAAAGAGCACTTGAGGGTGAGGAAATACAAATATTCTGCCTTCGTGGAAGTTAAAAAAAAAAAAGCCTGTTTATCATAGTAATGAATCACTGGGTGACTTTTCGTTTTAGAACTCTACCCATTTAGTCAATAGGTGCATTATGAAAAACTGGATTCATTGCATCACTGTGAAGGACTTTAGACTGCGGTTTGCAAAAGCAGAATAAATTTTCTTGGAGTCGTACCGTTATGTACACACGCTCGCTCGCGCGCGCGCGCGCGCACACACACACACACGCATTCACACGCCCATTGGCAGACACGGCCACACCTCACAGCCCTGAGGAAAGCCACAGACCTCAGGACAAGCTGAACCTGAGCTAGAGGAACTTTCCGCCAGACTCGGGACAAACAGCCGCACCGACACGACCGTCTGCGAGCCGGAGCGCAGGCGAGCGCCGGCGGCCGCAGGTACTGCGGCGCGCCCGCGGCGGGGCCTGGGCGGTGCGGCGGCGGCTGCAGCGGGAGGGTCCCGGCGGCCGAGGCCGTGCCAGTGCGCGCGCGCCAGCCGCCTCCCCTCCGCCCCTCGCCGCCGGCCTCGGGCATCCGCGCCGGGTCGTCCCGCCGCCCGCCACGGCCCGGAACATGGCCGCGCGCCCCGCCGGCCCCCTGGCCTGGGCGCTGCTGCTCCTCTCCTGGGCTCTGCTGCGCGGCGGCTGCCGGGCGCGCTTCGCCGCCGAGGCGGACTCCGAGGACGACGAAGAGGAGGCGGTGGTTTTCCCCGAGTCGCCCCTGCAGAGACCCACGGTGCTGGTGGTCGTCCTCGCGCGCAACGCTGCGCACACGCTGCCTCCCTTCCTCGGCTGCCTGGAGCGCCTCGACTACCCCAAGAGCAGGATGGCCATCTGGTGAGCCGGCCGCGCCGGGCTGGGGGGCCGGGGGACCGCTCAGGGCGCGCGGGAGACGGGGTGCGCACACCCTCGCTGCCTGCCCGGGCGCTGCCGGATCAGCGGTTGCGGTCGGGAAGGACGCGCGCGTCTGTGTGCGCCACGCGTGCTACTGGGGGTAAGCCCGCCCGGAGCTCCCCCGGGGACAGTACGAATGGGGTGACCTCGTGCCTCTCCCAGACATGGCTGGGGAGACGCCGCAAAAGTGCTAGCTTCTCCGCCTTTGCACTCGCCAAGATTCCTTTTCTCCCCACCTCTCATTCCTCGTCCGGGAGTGAGGGAATAAAGGTGCCCGTCGCCGCCGCCCGCTCCTTGGGACGCGACGTGGTCCGTCACTGCGGCTGGCAACGGGGGACTCCCGGAGTGGCTGGGGTGCGCCGCCCTGGCTTCCAGGTGCCAGGCTTTCATCTCAGAGGCTGGAAAAGTGGCTCCGGGTTCTCCCCGGGTGTGAGGGGAAAGGGGAGAGGGGGTCAGGATCCAGAGATTAAGGCTAGGTGGAGCCCGCTGCGTTCTAACCACGCCACCACAGTAGATGCTGTCCCGTCTCCGCATCCTGCCGTCCTGCCTGGGCCCAATCCCGCCGCAGATGCAAACAGCGCCGGGTGCCTTGGGGTACTCCGTCCTGGGGACTGAGCAGCCTTAGGAAGGCAAACAGCGAAGATTTGATGCTCTTAGAATAGAGACCCGGGCCTGGGCCCGGTGCTTGCTGCGGGGAGAGTCAGGGCATCAGTGGGGGTGGCTGCCCATCTCAACTTGAGAACTTGGTCCTGTCCCCACATCTTTGTATAAAAGCAGGTATCGGAGGGTGAGAATTTGGTGGCCAGGTGAGCCACTCAGGAGCCTGTGGAGGAGGAGGTGGACCCTGACCGGAGGAGATAAGCCACCAGATAGATAAATGGACAAGAGGCCTTTGGTCTCCGGAGGAAGATAGAGCCCTTGTCACGGGGGAACGATTTCTGTCTTGTGTTGATAAAGGGAGCTGTCCACAGACAAGGTATCCTTAAAGCCTTGGTGGGGCAGAAAGGGAGAAGAAAGGATAAAGCAGTAGCTGGAACTGGCAGCCTAAGGGTACCTGGTGGGCAAAGTGTAGAGGCGAGAAAGCAAACATGAGATATAGTACCACACTGTGCTATACACTGCCTTACTATATACCCCGTTATACGTGCCGGCCGCCACGCAGAAGGGCATGTTATGTGGAAAGTGGGAACATTGGTGCAGCCAGGTTTTAAACCAGAGGATTTTTTTTAACCATTTCAGTACCAAAAGAAAATTTTGCAAGTGTCAGTTCTCAGATGCTTTCTTCAAAAGAGATGCTTTACAGTATGGCCTGTCTTTATGCATTGTTTAATTTTGAAGAACATCCCAATAGTTACTAGGAAATGAGTGAGTGCCGAAGTGAGTATGAGGCACAGGTTTTGCTATCCAATGTATAGACATTACCCCTTTTATCATATAGTAAACTTGGCACAGTGGTAAAGAATCTGCCTGGCAGTGCAGGAGATGCAAGAGATGCAGGTTTGATCCCTGGGTTAGGAAGATCCCCTGGAGTAGGAATTGGCAACCCACTCTATTATTCTTGCCTGGAAAATTCCACAAACAGAGGAGCCTGGTGGGCTACAGTCTGTGGGGTCGCAGGGTTTCAGTCACGACTGAGTGCGCACACATGCATGCAAACTTTTAAGAGATACTATGATCCCTATTTTACAAACAAAGACACTGAGGCTTGGATCAGTTTAGTAACTCACTCACAGAATTAATAAATGATTAAAATGGGAATTTTAACCCTAGTTTGTTTCTAAAGACCACCTCCAAAAGGATAAAGGGAACACAATGTAAGCAAAATGTATATAAACCTATAAGCTACATATTAAGAGACTTGATTTGTTTGTCACTAGCTTGACCTTGGTTTGGGGCGAGTTGCTTGGGAGTCACAGATATCAGTTTCCTCATCAGTAAAATGAGGGAATTAGAATAAGTGATTTCAGAATTTTTTTCTGGCTCTTGAATTCCATAGATCGCATGATATGATCACAATCATTGAGCAGTGATTGTACATCCTCAGTTCCCTGGATGTTCCAGATTCTGTGGATGTTGGTGGTCTCTTTAGATAAAGAGCATTCCAGTTCTACATAGACCTTAGGGATCTCTTTTCCCTTACCCTTGTTCGTGGTTTATGGGACTGTACCTTTATGGTCAGTGTTGGAAAGTTAAGGAAGAAACCGACAGCTTGGGTAAGGCCTTGGGCAACCCCTGCATTAGCCAGCCAATGAAGACTCTTCTTTGAGTTCTGGCTTAGAATGTTATATAATTTATTAAGTAAAAATAATAAAATGCCAGTTTTTAAATAGTCCTCTACAGCTTTCAAAGTACCAGCTGTGTTATCTCCTTTGACATTTGCTACCATCCTATGGAGAAATAAGATTATCTCCATTTCATAGAAGATATTGTGTCTAAAGTAACTAACTTAGTAAAGAGTATATTGGCTTGTTAATTTCACAGATATTTAATAATAAGAGCTCACAGTTCTTCTGAGCACTTTACAATTCATTTTCCAGCTTCATTTTCACAATAACCCCATCAGGCATGTCTTATTATTATACCTTTTTACAGATGAGAAAACCAAGGTACAAAGAGGTTGTGCAAGCATGTAAGTATGGGCTCCTAATCACCTGCTTTTGTGAGAACCAGGCATTATGCCCTGTTCAGGCAGGAAAAGGTTGAATAAGATTTGGCTCCTCATAGATAAATTTTTTTTTTTTTTAACTAGGCAGTGTAAGGTGATCTGAGTGGCATTTGTAGCTTTTGGGAGAGTGACAAAAGAGTTTTAAATCATATTAGGGCAGTTGTGTGGTCATGGAAGATTTTTTTTTAGGATAGTTGACACTTAGTTTGAATTCAGTTTTGAAGGACAAATAGGAATCCACAAAAAGCCTAGGAAGGAAGAAGGGTTCCAGAAAGAGGGAGCAGTGAGTAAAAGAAAAAGGCACTGGGACATTAACCAGAGCTTCCTGTCAGGGGAGATAAAGTGAGTGGCAGGTCTAAGTTTTGCAAATCTCCAAACTCATTGCATTGTACTCTGGAGCTGCTGACTTCATGACTAGCACTAGAAGTTTATTTGACTGGGAAGGTGATGGGTTATAATCCTCCAGGAGAGACAATAACTCAGTTTAGGATGCTGCAGCTTTGAGGTGCTTCTACCAGTTACTTACTCCAGTCTCAGTCCCACACCCTACTCAACATTCTGAGATGGCAAATTGACTAGTATCCATTCTGCAGAGCCAACACATGCTGATGTCAAAAATAAGCAGTGTCAAAAATGGGCAGAACTTTATAAAACAGAACCATGTTGAGTGTAGGGACTGGGTTGCCAGCTTCGATTTCACCTTATTTTAGTACCTCTATGCAGACTCACTCTTCTTCTTCTGCTTACTGTTAACAATGGCCGGAGGAGCATCTGATGAGATTTCTTTCCTGTATGAGTAATTAAGAGCCTGGTTCAATGATCACATTCAGATTTCCCAGTAGTGTGACGTTTTTCCCTCAGCTAAAGTTCTGGACCAGATCTGTACTGAGTACCAACAAATTGACCTGAAAACCTCTTCAGAGGATGAGTGCAGTTATCTCTGCATAAAGTTTATTTGTATTCAACTGAGTTAAAGAAAGTTTATATTTTAGAGATAACTTTGTACCAGCGAAAGGGAGAACTCGTCATATCATTTACCTGTCTGATCTCAAAACCCCACCAAACTGTTTTCCTTCAGCTATCACAATTGTGTGATAAGGAACTAAGATAATCCTTGTATTCTAATTAAAACCTGCACTGCTGAGATGAAGGGAACTGGTAGGCATTGTGACCTGCAGCAGTGCACTTGAGTGGGTTCTGTTCAATTCAGTGGAGCCATGAATAGTGGCCTTAGCAGTAGAAGGAAGGCTGACCTCACCCCCCCTCATCTTCCCAAACCTATGATTAAGGGGGACAGTGCCCAGTAATATGATGATGAAAAGTGGAGCTGGGCCCAAGGAAAGATATTGGACTCGAAAGATACATTAGTTTGTGTTTTGGAGAGCCTGCTGCTCTCTGTGGGAAGACAGTTGGGATTCATAGTCTGTGCAGTCACAAGGCAGTAACCATCGTGTAATTACAGAACAATTTGGGCATTTCATTTGCTAGAGTTTTGAAAAGTAATATGTATGCTAACTTGGAAACCATCATATGGCTTTTAAATAAAGAGATGTTTCTGTTGACATAAACACTGACAGTGACAAACTTCTGCTTGTTCAGAGTACTGAGCCTGGTGTTTTGCACAGTTTTATCTGTGCAGTGTTTGGGGATTAGCTTGGATTTATATCTATGTTTTAATGCCCAACTAGTATCATTTTGTTGAATGTTTAACTTGATATACAAATATAAGTGTGGTTTGTAAAATGTTCCAAACTAATACTAATGCTAGTTTTCATCAGCAGTGAGAATGATGTCATATTTTATCATTACCATCTTGACATTAAGCGTTTTTGTTTTACTTCTAGATGGAAGTTTCAGCTCATGGCTGAAAACATATATGGTACTTGAGTCCACGTCTATCCATTATTTTATTTTCCTCACCTTACCCTTGCCTCCTCCCTGCTTTATCCTCCAAGCCTGGTACTTTAGTTTGGAGGGGAGAGTATGAAAATTAGAGTAAGATAGACTAGGGCTCAAACCTCCTGTATGCTCGTGGGCACATCAGTTAAGCTCTAAGCCTAGTTGCCTCATCTGAAAATGACTAATAATTATACATACCTCAAAGAGGTATGTATACCACTTCCCTGGTGGCTCAGACAGTAAAGCGTCTGTCTACAATGTGGGAGACCTGGGTTTGATCCCTGGGTCGGGAAGATCTCCTGGAGAAGGAAATGGCAACCCACTCCAGTACTATTGCCTGGAAAATCCCTTGGACAGAGCAGCCAGGTAGGCTACAGTCCATGGGGTCGCAAAGAGTCGGACACGACTGAGCAACTTCACTTCAAAGAGTTATTGGGATTCCCTGGTGGCACTTTTGGTAAAGAACCCACCTGCTAATGCCAGAGATGCAGGCAACAATTGTTCGATCCCTGGGTTGGGAAGATCTCCTGGAGAAGAGAATGCCTACCCACTCCAGTATTCTTGCCTGGAAAATCCCATGGACAGAGGAACCTGGCTGGCTACTCTCCATAGGGTCCCAAAGAGTTGGACTTGATTGAAGCAACTTAGCATGTTTCGACTCCAGCACTCTTGCCTGGAAAATCCCACGGATGGAGGAACCTGGTGGGCTGCAGTCCATGGGGTCGCTGAGAGTCGGACATGACTGAGCGACTTCACTTTCACTTTTCACTTTCATGCATTGGAGAAGGAAATGGCAACCCACTCCAGTGTTCTTGCCTGGAGAATCCCAGGGACAGGGGAGCCTGGTAGGCTGCCGTCTATGGGGTCGCACAGAGTTGGACACGACTGAAGCCACTTAGCAGCAGCAGCAGCAGCATGTTTGCAAAAAGTTATTGTAACAAGCAAATGAGATAATGTAAAACAATGTTTTTTACACATGTGCTACTAAATAGAAAATAGTTGCAATTTCCTATATGTCTTTTCCTTTTGGTCTCATTGCCTTCTCTTCCTTTCTTTTCTCTTTAAAATTTTAAAATTTAAAATTTAAAGAAGAAAATATGTTCAAGCTCTGTTTATTTCCTTCCTTACAACAAAAATTATCAGCATAATGGAAATTAACATTTATGGAAGGGCTGTTCTAAACACTTTGGTATGATAACTGATTTACTCCTGACAGCAAGCCCAGGTGAGAACTGTCATCCCTGTCTTCACTTTACGCAGGAGACTGAGGCACAGAGAATTTAAAAAACTTGTCTGGGCTTACAAGGCTAGTGCGTGGTGGAGCCAGGAAGCGATTCAGGCAGTTAATGTCTCAGACTGAGTACAGATGGTGTGTTTAAGATCAAGAAAGAACCAATTAGTTCTAGTTTTTGCTTCTGTCAGTTGACCCAACTTAGAAAGATAAGACTGCCAGTGTTTCTTTCAAAGAAGAATAGCCCCTTCTGCTTGAATGACATGAGGACTCAGTGGTTTCCTTCCGCTGTCTTGTTAATTTCATCAGTTAGCTTAGGCACTTTATAGTTACTAAACTCTGTTCTGTGTTGGTAGATTTTATAGGAATAGCATGAGACTGAATATATGGGTTGTACGTAAATATACAGGTCACTTCCCAGGATCTCAGCTATTTAGCAACAGAAAAATTTATCAAGGATTTTTAGTGACAAATGAGTACGACAGCATTATTCATATTCATGGTGATGGAAGCATTTTTGGTAAGAGAGAGGGTCAGCTTTTCAGCCTTTTTAATTAGTGGTCTTGGATTTGATTGACACATAAACTCAACTTTCTTCCAAATAGTTGGAGAAAACTATGAATCCTCCTTCCATCCTACAATTTCAAAACAGGATTGGACCTCAGAATTACATGTTTCCTTTGGGTAAAAAGTGAAGTCACCTATCATTTTGCTCGAGTTCAGACAAATTGCTTGCAGAGTTAAAATGGATGCCTAAATTGTCCTGGATCTGTTTTTATTAATTGACTTCCACAGGTGCAGAAACCAAAGCACAGGATGGTTAAGGGATGCTCCCCCAGTATATTATATAGTGAATAAGTGTTGGGGTGCAATAACAGATTTCTAGATTTTTAAACCCTTTGTTGCTCAGTGGTTGAGTATTTTATAATGCTGAGTGGTTTATAATCAATAATCAGTATTGCTCCTGGTTTAAAGGAGCATGCACTTTTTCTAAGCAGAGTTTGGTTTCATGTATCTGTCTTCAGCTCTGTTCTCCCTATGATTCCATTACTGAGTTTCTTTGTGACTCCAGGTATATAAGCACACTCCCTGTGGCCCTCTCCCTTGACTGTCTCAGTGGTCAGAGGAATGAACAATGAAAGCTTTGTAATCAGGTAGGCTATTGGTTGTGCCTCAGTCCTTTTTCCAGGACTTACATGTCCTCATGGGTCCTATGATTGTGAGGCACTGTCTTCAAGTCTAAGACACACTATAGTAGGTCCATTATAAGGCTTATCTAGGGAGTATAGTAGAACTATTATAAGGCTCAGTTCGGCACATTTCTTCAAATCATGTAACAATATACAGTCGAGTTAAAGTTTGAGAGAAAATGATCAGCCCATAGCCTGGTTGTTAGTTCTATTCACCAATTGCCATCTGAGGTTACCAGTTACCATGAAGAGGTTGCACTGTAAGTGTTTAAATCATGGCTATTATTCATTAGGAATTACAAAATGTGTATACTGTATATGTCTTGACATTTTTATTCTCAAAGGAGTGACTTGTTCATTTAATTGCATTCATATTCTCAGCATATCAAATTGCTGGGTTTGTTTTTTATTTTTAAGTCAAATCTTTTAGAGTCCTCATAGGTGGCTCAGATGGTAAAGAATCTGCCTGAAATGTGGGAGACCTGGGTTCAATCCCTAGGTCAAGAATATCCCCTGGAGGAGGAAATGGCAACCCACTCCTGTATTCTTGCCTGAAGAATCCCATGGACAGAGGAGCCTGGTGGGCTACAGTCCACTGGGTTGCAAGAATTGGACACATTTGAGCGACTAACAGTTAATTTTTTCAAGCATTTTCTTTCCGGATTGTTTCTCTTTTATTTAATTTTTAAATTTGCTTTTTATATTTTTATTTTTCTGGCTGCACCACATGGCATGCAGGATCCTAGTTCCCTGACCAGGGTTCGAACCTGTGCCCCCTGCTGTGGAATCGCAGAGTCCTAACCACTGAACCACTGGGGAATCCCCCTGAAAATTGTACACAGCAGCAACTGTGGGGCTGGCTAGGCCCTGTCCCCTGGATTTTGTCCAGACAGTCATGTCCCCATCACGCCCACCCTGTATGCACTTACGATTGGCTCCTCCTGTCCGACTCTCGAATGTGGCTTGGCTGACCCCTGTAGGCAATTGGGTGGTGACCGCTGCTCTCTGCTCAGGCTTCTCAGGATCCCTAGGGCTGAAGTAGTGAGTGCTTTCTAGAACCAGAAGGCTTGGCAAGCTGCCAGCGAGTGAGCTAGTGGTAAAATAATCAGAATTGCATTACTTTTCCCTCAGTTCTCCATTCCCATGGTTGGAATGCTGTGTGTGAATGTTCATAAAGGTAAAAAAGCATCTCGTTATAGGTGGTAATTGAAAAGCTATGCAGAATATAAATAGGAGTGGCTGTAATTAATTCCCTGGAACTTGCTGCCATTCAGAGCCATGAAAACAGAGCATTTGTGGTCGGTGACTTTAGCCAAGTCTCTTGCATGAATTAAACCTTAGATTTGACTGGAGGGCATTTCTTTTCCTCTCTAGGAGCACCATACAGAAATCCTGTCGAACTCAGACTTCCCATAATGGCTTCACGACATCCTGCCAAGGCTAAATTTATGATTTTGTAACACATCTCATTTAATTGAGGCAGTAATTGAAATTATTTTAGTTGTTTGTCAGGTTCAGCAAGCTGATACCTCCCCCTCTGACTTAACTGGTTTAGCTGATGAGATTTTGTTCCTCAGCAAACATGACGCAAAGTAATCTCCTTTGCCCCAACATTTTTGATTAATGTTTCAAAACCACTTAGAAGATGTACATTTAAAAAAATATAAATGATAGCATAAGTAATGATCCTAGGCTGCACACCCCTAAGAAGATGGCAGAAGGCCGTGGCCAGGGGTGGGGGGCAGGCCGCCCTGATGAAGCAATCTCCTGAGTACTTAGTTTAAGGGATAAATGGGCTATGTTGGAAGCATTCTTCTCACCTCCTAGGTTGGATCACTTCAAAGTCTATTGAGGGACATATCAGGCTAGAGAGAGGAAGTTCCTTAAATGGAGTTTTCCCCATTTTGGCCATTGCCATGATCTGAACGTCTATATGGACCACAAAGTTCATATGTTGAAACCTTAACCCCTGAAGATGACTGTGTTAGGCAGTGGGGCTTTTTAGGGGGCGCTTCAGTGATGGGGGGTGAAGCAAGAATGGGATTAGTGCTGTCATACAGGGTCTCCCGAGAGCCCCCTCCTCTCTTCCACCACGTGAGGACACCACAGGAAGTCTGCAGCCCTGAAGACGGCCTTCACCAGAACCCGACCATGCTGCCATCCTCGTCTTGGACTTCCTGCTTCCAGAACTATGAGAAGTAAATTTCTGTTGTATATGAGCTACCCAGTCTGTAGTATTTAGTTAGAGCAGCCCAGATAGACTAAGATAGCTGTCAACCCCAGGAAACCCATGGAGGTAGCCCAAAGTGCCTACATTTTAGACAGTAAAGAACAGAACTCTTACTCTCCAGTTGCTTTGCTTTCTGAGAGCAACTGTATACATTTGGGAGGTGGGGAGGGCAGTGGACCATGTCCAGCTTTCCTGTTCTTAAAGGGCAAGAAATGATTCTGTGAGAAAGAGGAATGTGTGGTTGTGTGTGGATTGACATTCTCCCTAAAAGTCATACTGGGTGAGAAATTGCCACTTTTCAGGGTCTTGGGAAAGGCAAGCTTTCCAACAAGTTCCAATAGTGGAACTTAAATTTCTGGGTTATCCATGAGAAATATGGTCATGGACAGTTGGAGCCATGGCATTTCCAACACAGAGTCCCTTGCTGGACTGCTGGACTGCTTTTTCGTCTCTTGGTTTCCAGCCAGCCCCATAATTTGTCCAAGCTCCACACACCACAGTGATTATGGCTGAGACCCGCCAAGATAGTGGAAAGTTGCTGCCAAGTAGAATCAGGATTTTTCATGTCATCGCTGCACCACAGAACAGTAAGCTTATATGCAGCTCCTCCAGGACTGCGTTCCCTCTGCTGGAAGCAGGTGGGGTGGAAGGGCATTCAGACAGTCAGACCGTGTCTTGCATTTCAGATAGATTTTGTAGAGTTGGCCTGTAAGGCTCAGAACAGCCAGGATGCTAAAGTATTTTAGAAAATTACAAGTCTCCCCTCTGCCTTTCCTCAATCTTGTTAGACTCTGTGTTCAGTCGCCAAGTTGCATCCAGCTCTTTGCAATTTCATAAACTGCAGCACACCTGTCCTTCACGAGCTCCTGGAGCTTGATCAAACTCATGTCCATTGAGCCAGTGATGCCATCCAACCATCTCATCCTCTGTTACCCCCTTCTCCTCTTGCCCTCAATCTTTCCCAGCCTCAGGCCTGGAATCTGTATCTTAAACATGTGCATGAGTAATTTATATGCACCTCTGGGTCTGGGAACTGTAGGAGCTGAGTGCCTAGAAGGCCCCGTGAAGAATAAGGGGCCCTCATAGAGGGACTGAGGACTGTATATGCATCCAAAGTACAGGCTATGGGATTTTCAAAGCTTGGAAAGTTGGCACACGCTGGAATCTTCTAAACCCTAGGTTCCAGATGCTTAAGCAATCAAGAAAGCCAAGGGGTTTTCTTATTAAGAGAAATTGTAATGTACAGGATTATGAAGAAGAGGCTCTGCCAGGCAGCATCATTTGTGTTTTTTACGGAGTCAAGCACATGTGTCCTCCCTCCTTCCAATAGTGGCTATTAAAAAAAAGTATATATATATATATATATTATATGTATATATATATATATTATATGTATATATATATATATTATATGTATATATATATATATTATATGTATATATATATATTTTTTTTTTTTTAATTTAAGGGAGTGCCTCAGATTGCCCATTATATGAAGAGGCTTGCACTGGGGCTTGATGTAAAATGACACTCCCTCCAACCCTCTTATTTGCTCAGTTATCTCACATCATGAGCTCATGAAGTATTTAGGTTTATAGAAGAAAAGCTGTCTACTGATGAACATCTCTTAATAGTCTAGAGGGAAATCAAACCAGTGTGTTTCTTTCTACTGAGTGGTAGTCATGTGACCCACTTCAGGACCCACATCCCCTTATCTTGTTTCTTTTGTGTTGGTATTTCATTTTCTTACCTTTGATTTTCTCTTTGGCATGCCATTAAAACTCCTCCTATCATGTGTGAAAAGAATAAACAGTCTATTAAATAAGTTTGAAAAGTGAAAAGTGTTAGTCGTTTAGTCGTGTCTGACTCTTTGCAACCCCGTGGACTATAGCCCGAAAGTTTCCTCTGTCCACGGGATTTCCCATGCAAGAATGCTGAAGTGGGTTGCCACGCCCTTCTCCAGGGAATCTTCCTGACCCAGAGACTGAACCCGGGTCACCTGCATTGCAGGCAACTTCTTTACTGTCTGAGCCACCAGGGAAGTCCAGTTGAGCTGAAGTTCAGCTTTAATATTATGATATTACCAAGTCCCTAACCTGGTGTCTGCACTGGTTATGAAACCAAAATAGAACTTTTCAGAAATTCACGCTATTCGAGTTCACTATACCAAAGGTTTTTCTGAGTTTGTCACTGCTGCACAATGGTATGTTCAGGGTTGGTAAAATAACATTATTACAACCTCACCCACAGGCAGCCTTCTCTGGGGATGACCACAACTCAATTGCTAAATCTCATACTGTTTATACCCTTGTTTATTGGGTCCTTTAGGTAACACTGTAAATGTCCTCAAGTGTATGGGTCCCATTTTCTTTTCAAGTCCTCCCCCTTCTCTGAAATGTGAGCTGCATTCCACAGCTCAGTGCCTCCCGCCAAGAAAATCATAATCACCTGGGAAGGAAGGTGAGGCCAAGTGCACTGGGGTCTCCAGGACCGTGGCCTCCAGCCCAAAGCAGCCTTGTCCATTTCCCCCGCCCCCTGCACTGTGCAAAGCTCCTCGTTTTCTAATTAATGTTGCCTTGTGGATTTCCTTGGTGGCTCAGCTGGTAAAGAATCCACCTGCAATGTGGAAGACCTGGGTTCCATCCCTGAGTTGGGAAGATCCCCTGAAGAAGGGACCTGCTACCCACTCCAGTATTCTGGCCTGGAGAATTCCATGGACTGTATAGTCCATGGGATTGCAAAGAGTCGGACATGACTGAGTGCCTTTTGCTTCACTTCTGTGAGTGGACAGGGAGGTGTTGTTCACTTGTGTCACTTTAAACAAGCCCTTATTCTCTCTGGATCTCAGTTTCTCCTCCATAACAAAGAGAGAGGTGCCAGAACTGTGGCTTTAAAATGTGGCTGCTTATTAGAATCAATTGATTAAAATATAGAAAAAAAAATACTGATACCTAGGCCCCACCTAGACATCACTTAGGTCTGAATCTCTGCAATAGGATCAGGGCAAGCGACATATTTTGAAAATTTCCCAGAGAATGGGACTGTGTGGCCAAACGTAAGAACCCCTCATGAGACAGATGTTCTCTGGAATCCCTTCCTGACCTGACATCAGTAGCCCCTTCATGGAAATGCTCAGTCACTCAGTTGTGTCTGACTCTTTGTGACCCTATGGACTGTAGCCCAACAGGCTCCTCTGTCCATGGGTTTCTCCAGGCAAGGATACTGGAGTGGGTTGCCATGCCCTCCTCCCAGGGATCTTCCTGTCCCAGGGATCAAACCTGTGTCTCTTTCTTCTCTGGCATTGGCAGGTGTACTCTTTATTACTGAGCCACCTGGGAAGCCCCTTCATGGAAGTGATGAAATCTAAAGAATTTTCACAAAACGTAACACTGCATGATTGATGTTTCTTGGACTCTCAGCTGAATTTTAGATCTTTTGGGGAGTGGCCTAAAAAAAAGTCTTAAGTTTTCTCGGAAGCTCATTTTTATTTCACACTGTTGTGTGCATGAAGGTTGCTTTAGTTGTGTCCAACTCTTTGCCATCCTATGGACTGTAGCCCCGCCAAGCTCCTCTGTCCCTGAGATTATCCAGGCAAGAATACTGGAGTGAGTTGCCATGTCGTATTCTAGGGGATCTTCCCAACCCAGGGACTGAGCCGTTGCCTCTTCCGTCTCCTGCATTGGCAGGCAGGTTCTTTACCACTGGCGTTCACCCTGTTGTGTACGGTGCCCAAAGGTGTTCCCTGAAAGTGTTGTCTCCTGCAGAAGGCCTGTGCCACGTGATGACTGAACCGCCAAGGGGACGTGGCAGCAAGAGGGCTGGCCTTTAGCGCACCCATTGGAACTTCTCAGGACGGGCCTGTGTGCCCCAGGTGGAGAGCAGTGGTGCCCGGGCTTCCTTCCTGCGGCACAGAGGCTGCCCCTTGGCTCAGGAACTGTGGACATCAAGGCCTCAAAGCACATTCAGGCAGGCTGTGGCCACTCCGGATTCCTTCCCAGTGTGTGTTTTGGTGTGCTGCCCAGCCTCACTTTCAGGCATTCTGTTTCACACTGGTGCAGGGCCTCTAATCACCCCTGGGTATTGCATTTCTGATGTTACTTTTAATGGCTTTGGAGTCTAGCTTCTTTTGTTTCTAGATTTGCATAAACAGTGCTGCCTTTGTCCTGCGGTCTTGACACAGCTTCAAAGCCTTGACTGGGCATCAAAGATGCACTGAATCCCCATTTCTTAGGCATCAGATTGCAGCAAGGCCAGCAGGTGACTGAAGGTCACAGCCCCACTTCTGGGCCAGTTTGCTGTCTCCCAGAGATTAGATTCTGCCAAGGCCCCTTTGATAATGGTGATGAATCTTAATAACTTGTTTTCAAGGCCTGGGCAAATGCTCATGAACTAAAGGGACCCACTCCTGGCATCTATCTGAGGAGGAAAGGAAAGTAACTCACTAATATTTGCTGAATTTCACCCCCACCCCCACCCCATGAGAGACAGATTATTAAGGGTCCCTCTGGGAAGCATAGAAACCGCAGATCCACTAGCCAGTCTTTGCTGATGTTGGCATGGTGGTGGCCAAAGCCTCATTTTCCCATGGAGCTTATCAAAATAAAGGCAGTAACTGAACTCTTGGTTATCCGTCCCTGGATAGCCTGTCTTTTGGATACACAGAGGCCAGCTTTTGATAACAGGTCAGCTTGGTCCAATCATCCAGCACCCTGCTCAGCTGCCTCTCTCTCTCTATCTTGGTGTTGCCCAGAAGCTGTATGTTTAGACAGTGGAGAGTGATTTTCATCTCAGAAACATTTCACATAAGGCATTCCAGTATGAGTTTTATCTGGGTTCTTAGCTGTTTGCGCTTTTGCATCAGCTATGCCATGCACCACCCCATTCTCAGATTTTCTTGAATTCTCCACCTTGCCTTGGTCTCTTCACCTATGCCCAGGGCCAGGTAGGCTGATTTTTAAAGACCTTTCTAGCCACAGCATGCTATGAATTTGTAGTTCCCCAACTGATACCATGAAAAATAAAACAACTTAGTCTGTCACCACATTATTTAAGATGCTTTTTGGGTCTTTTAAAAAATTTATACTTAGATATAACTTTTCCTCTTGAGAAATCTGTATGCAGGTCAGGAAGCAACAGTTAGGACTGGACATGGAACAACAGACTGGTTCCAAATAGGAAAAGGAGTGCGTCAAGGCTGTATATTGTCACCCTGCTTATTTAACTTATATGCAGAGTACATCATGAGAAACGCTGGACTGGAAGAAACACAAGCTGGAATCAAGATTGCCGGGAGAAATATCAATAACCTCAGATATGCAGATGACACCACCCTTATGGCAGAAAGTGAAGAGGAGCTAAAAGGCCTCTTGATGAAAGTGAAAGAGGAGAGTGAAAAAGTTGGCTTAAAGCTCAACATTCAGAAAACGAAGATCATGGCATCTGGTCCCATCACTTCATGGGAAATAGATGGGGAAACAGTGGAAACAGTGCCAGACTTTATTTTTTTGGGCTCCAAAATCACTGCTGATGGTGACTGCAGCCATGAAATTAGAAGACGCTTACTCCTTGGAAGAAAAGTTATGTCCAACCTAGATAGCATTTTCAAAAGCAGAGACATTACTTTGCCGACTAAGGTCCGTCTAGTCAAGGCTATGGTTTTTCCTGTGGTCATGTATGGATGTGAGAGTTGGACTGTGAAGAAGGCTGATCGCCGAAGAATTGATGCTTTTGAAGTGTGGTGTTGGAGAAGACTCTTGAGAGTCCCTTGGACTGCAAGAAGATCCAACCAGTCCATTCTGAAGGAGATCAACCCTGGGATTTCTTTGGAAGGAATGATGCTAAAGCTGAAACTCCAGTACTTTGGCCACCTCATGTGAAGAGTTGACTCATTGGAAAAGACTCTGATGCTGGGAAGGATTGGGGGCAGGAGGAGAAGGGGACGACCGAGGATGAGATGGCTGGATGGCATCACTGACTCGATGGATGTGAGTCTGAGTGAACTCCGAGAGATGGTGATGAACAGGGAGGCCTGGCGTGCTGCGATTCATGGGGTCGCAAAGAGTCGGACACGACTGAGCGACTGAACTGAACTGATAACTTTTCAGTACTTTTGACTTAGCCTTGTCTCATATCATTGCTGAATAGACTGATGGTTCATATCTATAACAAATTATAAAAAAATTTTTGCCCTTTGGGATGGTTAATTTTATGTGTCAGTGGTGCCTGGATATGTGGTCAAGCATTATTCTGGATGTTTCTTGAGGGTGTTTTTAGCTGAGATTTATATTTAAATCAGTAGCCTTCGAGTAAAGCCTTCCATAATGTTGGTGGGCCTCATTCCATCAGTTGAAGGCATGAAAAACACAAAAGACTGACCTCCTGCAGCAAGAAGGAAATGTGCCATCAGACTGCCTCTGGACCTGAACTGCAACGCTGGCTCTTCCCTGAGTCTCCAGCCTGCTGGCCTACCCTACAAATTTTGAACTTGCCAATATCCATGACTGCATGAGCCAGTTCCTTAAAATATCCCCCCCACAACAGATAGAGAGGAAGTAAATATATTATATAGAAGTATATATTATATGTATTTTGTCTCCCTCTACCCCCCACTTCTTTCTCTCTCTGACTCTCCAGCTATCTGTTGATTCCGTTTCCCTAGAAAACCTAGACTAGTAAAACCTTTATCCTGAAAGAAAATGCCATCTCTTTCATGAACAACAACAGCTGAAAGAAGGGCTGTGCTGAGAAGAAACAGAACCCAGAGAATTATGTCAGAAGATCTGAAAGCTGGGAAAACCATTGCTGTGGACATCTGGGGTGGAATAGTTGTGGCATGAGTGTATATACTGACTTTTCTCGTGCGTGCAAAATAAGTAAGTGCAGGTTTTCCTTAGAAGATGTCCCCCTCCTCCACACCTTTTTTTTTTTTTTTTTTAAAGGCAGAAGTAGGGGTTTGGCATTTGCCACTGTGATGGGAAACAATATACATGTTTGTTCTTTGCAGAAGCTGCCGGTCAGTGTGTAGGCCTGTGTCTTTTGCTTGGTCTACCGTGTAAGGGAATTAGCTTGCATGTGCACTTTGGGGTTAGCAGAACCTGGCACTGGAAGGCAAGCATCACCAGGCTAATGGGCTATTGCACTGAAGTGATAGCGCCTCTGCAGAGAGAGGCTTTACTTCACAGCGCTGTCATTTATTGTGGAGATGCTGAAGATCGGTCTCCGATGACACCTCCAGACCCAGAGGCATGAGTGCCTGTGAAAGGTCCTTGCAACTTGGAGCTGGTTGGAGCTGTGACTACCCTTGCCGATGCTTTAACACAGAAGCAGAGGTTGGTTTTTCATGTCTGGGCTGCAGAAAGATCAAATCAGAAAGGCAACAGTTTTCTTTTCCAGAGAGAGTTCTCATTGGTGAGTCTTGGACTTACATTCCTGGGGTTCAGTCTAAAATGAAACTCTTCCTTTTTTGAACTGAGTCAAAAAGGAGTCCATCTGCTGATGAGCCAGAATGATCTTGAGAAAGCCCTGCTCTCTGGCTGCCTCTCCCGGCTCTCTCTGATCTTGGCTACTCCGCTGATACTCTCAAGCTCTTAGCTAGCTGCCTGCATTCTCAACCATCCAGCACCAGCTGTTTTGAGTTTCTGGAGAAAGAATTTTCTAGGCTGCCTTTGTTGCACTGGGGTTCATGCATGGTAGCATAAAATGTGCTAGTGAGTTTTTCTTCTAATATGATAGTAAATGTGACTCAAGACATAGAGGGTCAGTTTCTGCCCTGAAGTGAAGTGGAGTTTGAAGTTTTTCCTCTCTTCTCTGTAACTGGGTATCTGACATTTGGTGTGGCTTCCCCTAATTTGTGTGGTTTTGTGGCTCAGATGGTAAAGATTCTGCCCACAATTTGGGAGACCAGGGTTTGATCCCTGGGTCGGGAAGATCCCCTGGAGAATGGAATGGCAACTCTAGTATTCTCGCCTGGAGAATTCCGTGGACAGGGGCGTCTGGTGGGCTACAGTCCATGGGGTTACAAAGAGTTGGACACAACTGAGTGACTACTCCCACCCCATACCTAATCTGTGTATCAGCTGTCAAGTTTTAAATAACAAGTTGCAGTGACATTCTATAACTTTGAGCTAGAAAGCAAATAGTTTCTCTAAAAAGAATGCTCTATCTTTTGGATGTCAAAAGGGGCAGCAGATGAAAATAACATCATCTATGCTTTACGTTCTGAAATCATTTCTCCATAGCAGATTTTTGGGGTTCTCATTCTAGTTAAATCTTGCTACTTTTACTCATTACTCTTATTAACATCATGGATTTGGCTCCATTTTCTCTTTCCCAATCCTTTGCTTTGCTTTTTTTTTAAAGTAGCATTTTTCAAGGTAGTTTTGATTAATTTATTGATAGATGGATCAGTTTATTCCTATAGAATTAGCAATATTAAAAATGCAAGAGTCTTATCTGAAATAGTTAGGAGAAGCTATTCTTCACATCACCTTGTGAAAAATGATTATGAATTTTAAAAATCCAGACAGGTAATTCTTGTTTTCAGCAACATAAATACACACACACACACACACACAAATATATTTACCTTCCTTGGCCTTCATCCCTGAGAAGATCATGGTTATAGTCTGTTGTTAATTTCACCCTGGGTGGTAAAATAATATGTTTTGGTTTCCAGACCCCTGAAAAATGAACTGGTAACCAGTGAGGTCATTTTTGATGTAAGAATTGCATATATCATTGTCTCAAAAGACACATGGGCTGCAGATCCTGTCTGGGGACCTGCTTCAAATACTGTGTGAACTCCTGGTTCAGTTTGAACTTGGCCTTTAATCTCACTTCTACACTTCAAAGAGCTTGAGTGCTGCACATCCCCAACTAAGTAGATGCTAAAACAAAACCAGCAACCTATTGTTAAACAGAAAATGAAAGAGACAACAGTAGTCATTTTATGATTCTTTACATCTAATTCTTTCACTAAGAAGAAATTCAAGTATCTTTTCCACACTCCATAGAAAAGTAGAAAATTTTATTTCTTTTAAAGTGTCGTAAGTAAGGAATCCGCCTGCTAGTGCAGGAAGACAAGGAAACGCAGGTTCTCTCCCTGGGTTGGGAAGATCCCATAGAAAAGGAAATGGCAACCCACTCCATTGTTCTTGCCTGGAAAATCCCACGGATGGAGGAACTTGGTGGGCTACACTCCATGGGGTCACGACTGAGCATGCACACATGCACACACACAAATATTGAAGCAATATGTACAAATATGAGATGGATGGATATTTGCTTGCCTTACCTTAAAGGCCGGCTATTTCAATAGTGAACTGACTATAACCAGCAGTGTGGTGACCGACCTCCATGGTGGTTCCCTATGATCCATGACTCATTCCTGGTGCTTACTACTTTCCAGTGTCTACTAAAAAGATATATGATGTGTGAGTTGCGAGTGACGTTTTATTTGGAGGCCAAATGAGGACTGCAGCCCAGGAAACGGCATCTCAGATAGCTCTGAGACACTGCTCCAAAGAGGTAGTGGGGCAAGGTCAGTATATCAGATTTTGGTGAAAGGGGAGTTCAGTAAAATCAAGCACTTACTTTACTGAAGGGTTTCTGCTAGTCACAAGGAGCTTTTCTAATTATTAAGAGATGCAAGCATTAGGGTCATGAATCCAGCAAATATCTAACTGTCTAAAGACCTGTCCCACCAGTTTCCCTGGAGCACAGAGTGCCTCATTCTCTACCCTGAATTCCCCTCAGGTGTGTTGAAGGTTGTCAGCTGCAGCAGAGCAGGGTTCAATCTCTGCAGAGGCAGACGGCAAATGCCCTTGTTTTTGTTGTTCAGTCGCTGGCAGGTGCTCTTGCCAAGTGCCAGTTTGTGGTTGACACCAGCCTCCTCTCATGCTGTCTCCCATGGCCAGTGGAATGGGTGGAAATGAGAGTATGTGACTTTAGAGGTCAGATCATAAAAGGCATTGCAATTTCTGTTATTGTCATGTGGATTGCTTACCCTGGGGGCTGCCCCCCGTGCATTGAGGACGCTGAAGCGGTCCCAAGGAGAGGTCCCTGTAGAGAGGAATTAAGGCCTGCAACCAACAACTAGCATCAGCTTGCTGCCACGTGAAGGATCCTCCAGGTAGTCAAGTTTTCAGCCCAGTCCAGCTTTTGGGTGACATCTGTTTATAAGGCCATGAGAAATTCCAAGTGCAAATGTCCTAAGCACCTGACCTACAAGTCTAAAAACATTAGCTTTGTCATTTTTTGAGATGCTGTGTGTACAGAAATAGATCCTGGGTCCATGGACCCTATACTAGGGGAGAACAACGATAAACAACAACAAAAACAAACCAGATACTTTGAAAAGATGTGTTACGGAGAAAGCAAAACAGAATAATAGGGTATGGATGAAGTGATTGGGTAGGAGAATGCTTCATATATAAGGTGGTCAGAGAAGGGCTTTTTGAGGGGGTGCTATTTGAGCGAAACCCTGAATATGAGAATGAACCACCTTATCAAAGGAGGGTAGGGCTGGAGAAGAAAAGGGGCAGCCAGTCAAGTTCCTAAATCAGAGAAAGGTTATGCTTGTTGGAGGAAAAGAAGGTGGATTGGTTGATCTGTTTGGACTTTTGTCAGATTTGCTGTCTAACCAGCATTCCATTCTTCTTTTGGGGAAAAATATGGTCCATTTTCAGTATCATCAACAATAGTATAACAATAGTACTTTGAGACCCCATGGACCCACCAGGCTCCTCCGTTCATGGCATTTTCCAGGCAAGAATACTGGAGTGGGTTGCCATTTCCTTCTCCAGGGGATCTTCCCGACCCAGGAATTGAACCCGGGTCTCCCGCATTGTAGGCAGATGCTTTTACCATCTGAGCCACCAGGGAAGTCCCCAGCAATAATATAACAACACCTATATGTTGTTCAGTCTCTAAATCATGTCCGACTCTGCAACCATATGGACTGTGACATGCCAGGCCTCACTGTCCCTCGCTATCTCCTGGAGTTTGCCCAAGTTCATGTTCATGCTATCCAACCATGTGCATATCAACCTGTGTGACATATGTTAAACCCTCGCCAGATGGGAAATAAGTATGTGTTGTTAACCTTTGAGTATTGTGTCAGCAAATCCGCCACTTTAGCACCCCCTGCATCCTGATTGAGCTTCCCCGGGGGGTGAGTGGTAAAGAATCCGCCTGCAGTGCAGAAGCCACAGGAGATGCGGGTTCGATCCCTGGGTCGGGAAGATCCCCTGGAAGAGGGCGTGGCAACCCACTCCAATATTCTTGCCTGGAGAATTCCACCTACAAAGGAGCCTGGTGGGCTACAGTCCATAGGGCTGCACAGAGTCAGACACGACTGAAGTGGCTTAGCATGCACCGCATGTACACAACTTGATTACACAGTGAAATGTTCTCAAAAGACTTTTTTGCATCTTTCTGTATTGTCATCAATGGCAATGCCATTACTGATAGGATTCAGGGGGCAGTATTCTTAAAAAGTGCTTTGTTTTAAAATGACCTAGTAAAACTAAACACAACATAAAACCCAAATAAGAAGTGAAGACATTCTACACATCCAGCAAAGAATCTAGAAAACAAGACAATGCTGGACATCGTCAGTTCTGCATAGATCTCTTATTTAAACCACAGAGTAGGAGTGTTGAAAGAAAGTGCTGGGCTTCCCTGGTGGTCTAGTGGTTAAGAATCCACCTGTCAATGCAGGGGACACAGGTTCAATCCCTGGTTTGGGAAGATCCCACATGCTGTGGAGCAGCTCAGCCCATGCACCAGAACTACTGAAGCTGCTCTCTAGAGCCGGAGCACCGCAACTGGAGAGTGGTCCCCGACCCCTGCAACTAGAGAAAGCCTGCGTACACCAATAAAGACCCCCATAGCCAAGTAAATAAATACATCTTAAAAAAGAAGAAAGAATGCCTCAGAGCATGCCTTACTGAGTTTTAGGTACATACACTGGTGGCAACCCACTCCAGTATTCTTGCCTGGAAAATCCCAGGGACAGAGAAGCCTGGCAGGCTATAGTCCATGGGGCTGCAGAGTTGGATGTGAATGAGTGACTGAGCGCGTGCACACACACTCTTCGCACTACTTTAACTTGCTTTCTTGAGGCATGGAACACAATTTTGCAAAACTGCAGATCAGTGTTTATATTCTGCTCCGTATCTTCCCATGGAAATCGTTTGAATACAATCCACTTTTGATGTCCTTGGTCCCTTTGTTAACGTCACAGCACATCTCACCTTGATTACAAAGAACATTGCTCAGGCCGGCTCCAGGCTAAATAGAGCAGTTTGTTTTGGGTGTTCTTCAGTTTGTGCTTAATTTCTGGGTTGCAGTTGTGGAATATTCAACTCCTTAAAAATGCTTTCATCCATTTCAGTTGTTTGAGGCTTTGATTTCTTCATCTCCTAAAACAGGAACAAGACCACTAGACATAAGTAAAGTAAAGTCGCTCAGTCGTGTCCGACTCTTTGTGACACCATGGACTGTAGCCTATCAGGCTCCTCCGTCCATGGTATTTTCCAGGCAAGAGTGCTGGAGTAGATTGCCATTTCCTTCTCCAGGGGATCTTCCTAACCCAGGAATCAAACCTGGGTCTCCCACATTGCAGGCAGACACTTTACCGTCTGAGCCACCAGGGAAGTCCCTATTAAAAGAATGTGAATTTAAAACAATTTGTTTTAGTTGAACATTGATTTCCTTTTTAATTTCCTACTTTGTCAATCAGTGTACCCATGAACTTTGTTAGGCTTAACTACAGGCAAAGGCTACTGATTACTGATTTAAAAAGAAAAACTCTGTAAATCAATATTCGAGTTATGTTTTCTGCATAAACCCATTAGTTCTGTCCTGGGGAAAAGTCTCAATGAGTAATTATTTCAGACCGGTGAGCTCATAGCTGTCTGCTTGGCAAAGCTCAGCTCTGGTTTCTTCATGAAAAATAAGATAACTGCCAGGATTTTTCTGTCTCATACCTGAGTCCTCACAAGTCCTGCCTGTCACCCCTTAAGATTTAGCTTCTTAAGTCAATGACGTTTCTTCTGCCTCCCATACGGTCCAACCATGAAGTGAGTTGATATTATGAAGCCAAACAGCAGAGCAGAGAGCAATGATTTATTTATTTCAGGAGAGAGAGGCACATTTATGGGGACTGTGAGAAGAGACTTGAGCCATTCAAATTCATGTGTTCAAATTTAAGATGGTTCAAAATTTAATCTCTAATAAGTAATGATTATCACCTGGTTTGCTTTAAGTAGATGTATGACTCCACAAAGATCTTTTCTGTTTTTCAAAAGCTTCCCTATCTCCCCTACATTTGGCATTCTTGATGCTTGCTACTGGCAGAAAATATTTCTTTCTTCTCAGTTTATTCTGATCCTTGCTGTCTGGAGCATCTTCCAGCATGTTAAAGTCCAGCATTTAAAGTCCAGTTTGACATAGAGACCTCTACATATTTGGTTTTATAGGGGCCTCTATGTCAAACTGGACTTTAAAATAGCTTATACTTTTTCACTTAGAAAATCTGTACAGTAATTCTATGTATACTTTATTGAATATCTAGATTTTGAAGGTAAAATGAAGAATGTGTGTAGTCTGAAAGGTTTATACTCTTCCTTGATGTTATTAGCAATGAGAAGTTTCCCATGAATGAAATCATTGTTAAAGTTTGTTTTCCATTTTGTTTACTTTGCTTCTGAAGATGTTTTGAAACCTTGATTTCTGGGAATGGAATTCTTTATATGCTTCCTAGGAAAGGAAATATAACACACCACTTAGAATAATTCATACCAGAAAAACAACATCCTTCTTGCCCCTGTAATATTGTAGTGGAACAAATCACCATCCTCCAGTTCAACAATAATGAGATAGGAAGAAGAGGCATTTGTTTTGTACAAATTAAATCTCCCAAATATACTTTTAAAAAATAGTTTCATCATTTTCAAATACACATGGTGATTTAAGGTGAGGCTATTGCTATCCTTAGAGAAATCATTTAAAATTAATATATGGTGCTTGTGTCTGTTTACTATCTTTATTGTTGATATATGAATAAGTGTTCTAAGCACACATTTATTATCTTATATGGTTGCATGCTAAGGCACTTGTCGTGTCCGACTCTTTGAAACCTATGGACCACAGCCCTCCAGGCTCCTCTGTCCATAGGATTCTCCAGGCAAGAATACTGGATTGGGTTGCCATGCCCTCCTCCAGGGGATCTTCCAGGGATGGAATCACTTCTCTAGCATCTCCAGCATTGGCAGGTGGGTTTTTAACCACTAGTGCCACCTGGAAAGCCCATTATCTTATATGGTACCCTGCAGTATTTTACCCTTTACCTAATGCTGAGAGCTAATGTTTATTAAATACTTACAGTGTGCTGAGTATTATGGTAACACTTTCCGTGAGTTAACTCATTCAGAGCTCACAACAACCCCATGAAATACCTACTGTTAGCGGCAGCCTCATCTGACAGAGGGGAAACTGAAGTTGAGACAAATTAAGATTTTTCCAGTGCCATGGGCTTAGTGCAGAGCAGTGACCTGACTCTGCTCAGAGGCAGATTGACTTGAAGTTGAGCAGGCTGAAGCTTCAGTCCCCCTGCAGGGCGCCATTGCAATGTGTTCTCATCTGTTTGGGTGAAATGAGCAAAGGGAAAATGTTTCATCAGCAGTGGTCCAAGGACCACTTAGGTAACTTGCTCTCCATCCTTCTTCCCCTTGTTTCAGGCAGTGATAGAATGGCAGGGGGTTATCTGGAATCTAGTTAAGGGGAATGCACTTAGTTTGGGGATAGTGGGATAGTTCGTGGTCACTTCTGTATGTAGTTCATTACTCTGTCGTCCACGTAATACCCAGATAACGGACCAAAGACTCCGCTGTGTAGCTCATCTCAGAAGTAAGTGAGGTGCAGTGGAGAAACAGTGATTGAGGCTTATCTCTGGAAAATACTTTCAGTCATCAGGCATGACAAATTTTAAGCTGATGATTTATTTCTCTCATTAACTGCTGGTCAAAACTAAACTTCTCTATCAGAAACATACTTGATAATACAGTGACCACAATTGAATATAATTGTAAAACTATTGGACGCTTTGGGAATTACATGGAACAGAATATATCAGAACTGCTCTCTGGAGATCACAACCAGAGGCAGTGTGTCTGAGTAAATGCAAGTTTTCTGCATTGCAACACCACGACTGAGCGACTGAACTGAACTGAACTGAAGCTTGTGTTGTGGCAGACAGAAGGCATCCTGGCCTCAAAGTCTGGCGGATCCATTTGAAATGACGCTCAAAACTATCAGCACCTCAGTGAAATAATTAGAAAGCTTTCTACACTGTTAATAATAGAAAGGGGGCGCTAGTTTTAAAGAACCTGCCTGACAATGCAGGAGGCATGAAAGATGTGGGTTCTGTCCCTGGGTCAGGAAGATTCCCCTGGAGGAGGGCATGGAAACCCACTCCAGTATTCTTGCCTGGAGAATCCCATGGACAGAGGAGCCTGACGGGCAACAGTCCACAGTGTCATAAAGGGTCAGACATGACTGAAGCGACTTAGCACATACACACACAGTTGACTTACAAGGTTGCATTAGTTCCAGGTGTACAGCACAGTGATTCGGTGTGTACACACACACACACACATATATATATGTATATTATTATCTATATATTTAGTATATATGTTGTTTTTCAGATTCTTTTTCCTTATAGGTTATGACAAAATATTGAGTATAGTTCTCTGCTATACAGCAGGTCCTTGTTGGTTATCTATTTTAGTGGTGTGTATATATATTAATCCCAAACTCCTAATTCATTCATCCCATCCTTTCTCCTTTGGTAACCATAAGTTTGTTTTCTATATCTGTGGCTCTGTTTCTATTTTGTAATAAGTTCATTTGCATTTTTCAAGTTGCACATATAAGCAATATCATACGATATTTGTCTCTGCCTGACTTACTTCACTCAGTATGAGAATCCCGAGGTCCATCCATGTTGCTGCAAATGGGATTATTTCATTATTTTTTATGTTTGAGTATTATTCCATTGTGTGTATGTGTGTGTGTATATATATATATATATATAGGACTTACCTGGTGGCTCAGATGGTAAAGTGTCTGTCTACAATGCAGGAGATCTGGGTTCAATCCCTGGTCTGGGAAAATCCCCTGGAGAAGGAAATGGCAATCCACTCCAGTACTATTGCCTGGAAAATCCAGTGGACAGAGGAGCCTGGTAGGCTACAGTCTCTGGGGTCGCAAAGAGTCGGACACGACTGAGCGACTTCACTTTCACTTTTCATATATATATATATACACACACACATTGCAACTTCTTTATCCATTCATCTGTCAGTGGACATTTAGATTATTTGTAAATAGTGCTCCTATGAACATTGGGATGCACGTATCTTTTCAAATTAAAGTTTTCTCTGGATATATGCCTAGGAGTGGGATTGCAGGACCATATTGTGACTCTATTTTTAGTTTTTTATGGAACCTCCATACTGTTCTCCATAGTGACTGCACCAATTTACATTCTCACCTACAGTGTAAGAAGGTTCCCTTTTCTCCACAGTGTAAGAAGATTCCCTTTTCTCCTTTTCTCCACACCTTCTCTATCATTTATTATTTGGAGACTTTTTGATGATAGCCATTTTAACACAAATTCAAGAAAGTTAGTTGATGGAAGTATGTCAGGTATGTCAGAAGTATTTTTCTGGATTTTGGATGTCTGTGGCATTTCTCAGCCTTTAAAAATTTGTTATAATGACAATTATAAAACAAATGTATTATTATTTGTTACAATTATTTATATAGTAATTTTCTCATTCTAAATAAATATTCACTTCCATACTTAATTTTATGTTTGGAATCTTGTATTCCTTTTCTTAAAGTGGATTCCCCAAAGTTATATAAGTTTCAAGCCCCACAGAACCTTGATTCAGTCCTGCGCAAGCCCTGAGACTTCAAACCCAGCTCCTGCCCTTTTGTAGCACTCTGCCACTGAAATCATACAAACAGGCCCTGCAAACCTTGTTTTTCCTTTGATTATCTCACAAACTAGCTGTTCTTTCAATTAAATTTCATATTAGGGCTTTCTGAATTAATGAAATTTATCCTTATTTAACACTGAAATCTCACTATTTGAAAAAAAAAAAATCCCCAAATTCAGAGTTATAAATAGTATTTCCACACCCACATTCATGTCCCTAGTAAAATGCTTTGAAAACATTCTGTCTGTCTGCTTTGCCACACTGCGGGGCAATTTACAACACAACTCACCCTACTCCAGGCTTGCTATATAATTTGCTCCTGGATCTTTGGTGTAATTCAGGGAATGATAAAAATTTTAGTGATTGATAATTTATAGTCATGGTGGAAATTTTTAAATCATTTTGACTCTGAGTAGTAGTAACTAAGGGTCACTTAGTCCATAAAAAACCCATTTTGTCACATTTTATTAACTGCATATGGCCTCAGAAATCACCATGTGCCTGTAAATAAAGCCACCTATGACAGTTGGAGGTTTCGAGTAAGCATTCATCTTCATAGCATCATCTCTGACATTTTAAGATCTTCAGCATATTCACTAAAGTTAATATGCTGTCAAAAATTATAATGAGTTAGAATTTCTGTTTGACTTTCATGCACATCTATGACATCTGCTCCTGGGACTCAGGCTATTTCACAGCTTTACGCAAATAGCTATTTATTTAATTTACTGAATCCTCTACTTGCTCAGCAGGTGCCCTATGAACACTGCGGCTTGTATCTGCCACTGAAGCCTCACTTCTTCACATCAGCCACACGGCTCCTTCTGCAGCTTCTTTTCTAATTTTCAGTATTAGTTCATGGCCCAGGGCTGGGGATTTGCTGTGTGGATTTCAGAACTAAGAGTGTTCCACATGTACCAATGCAGAAAAAGGAACAAAAACTCTGCATTTCACCAAATGAGCAGATATGGAGGTATACTCTTATCTCTTCATTTACCAATGTTGTGGATAATTTACCAATGTTTCTAATGGTAAGAATTTTGCTCTGAAAGTGAGTAAAATACTGCCTCTGTCTACCCTCTGGAAACCCAGCAATCACAAAAGAGGCCTAGGAGGTTCAGGAACAAGGCAGTGTCCTGAGAACCTGGAGGGGCAATGAGACAAAGTGGCAGAGGTTGGTTATGGCCCCATGTTAATGGGCATTTAGAAAAGCACCAGGATTAGATTACCTTACATAGGGTTTCCTTGGTAGCTAAGACAGTAAAGAATCTGCCTGCAGCACAGGAGACCTCGCTTTGATCCCTGGGTCAGGAAGATCCCCTAGAGAAGGGCATGGCAATCCACTCCAGTATTCTTGCCTGGAGAAGTCCATGGACAGAGGAGCCTGGCGGGCTACAGTCTATGGGGTCACACAGATTGGGGCACGACTGAGCGACTCACACTTTCCCCCTGTAAGGAGGCTTCCACTCTCCCTCTGCCATGCCCTCTACAATCTGACCTTTGTCCTCTGTAAGGCCTCACTGGTCCTACTTGCCCCTTCTATCGCCAGTTCCTTCTAGTTGGCCCAGTTGCAAATACCTCAGATGCCCTCGTCTTTTTGTTTCACTCACTTAGAAAAAGCCCAGTCCCAGATCAGTCTTCCTGCAGTCTCTACTGTGGGGTCATGGTCGTTCTCTGCTTATCCCTCCAACACCCGCTCATGCTCATTTTGCCACATGAGTTGAGCTCTCCACACTCAAGTGGGCCCAGTGGATCCTTCTGTTTCCCAGTTGGTTTTTGTTCTCCTCTACACTTTCCTAAATCTACTTACTCATCATCTCCACTGACATTTTTAGCACATCACCTTGCTTCTGAATTTGTCAAGAAAGTGGAAGCCATTTAATGATGTGCATATGTGTTAAGTTACTTCAGTAATGTCCAACTCTTTGTGACCCTATGGACTGTAGCCTGCCAGGCTTCTCTGACCATGGGATTCTCCAGGCAAGAACACTAGAGTGGGTTGCTATTTCCTCCTCCAGGGGATCTTCCCAACCCAGGGAGCGAACCTGCATCTCTTATGTCTCCTGCACTGGCAGGCAGGTTCGTTACCACTAGCAGCACCTGGAAATGACAGTGGTTTCAATTTCCCTGTCTCCTTCAATCCTATCTTGATAGAAGAGATATTTCATCTTCCTGAAGTAAGTGTCTCAATTTCTGCTCTGGATTCCAGCCTCCTCCTTGACTTTATCCTCCCAGCAGCCTTTTGTCTCATCTCCTTCCCCTTAGCATTAATTCAGTGAGTATTTATTTCTCGCTTGTTGTGTATTAGACCTGGGGATACAATAGTGGCAAGTCCTCAAGGACTTAGAACCCTCAGGTTTTTTGAGAGAATGGTCTAAGTTGCCCCTTTTGCATTCTCATCTGCGTTCGTTCCTCTGGTTTCTGTAATCTGGTTTCACTACCTCCTCTCCGTTGAAAGTTTCCTTGCCAAGATCACCAACAACACAGTTATTATTAAATCCAGTGGCACTTTGACAACTTCTCTACAGTGATCTTTTTGCTGCATCCCATCATGTGGACCACACTTCCCTTTTTTATAGCAGTGTCTTCTCTTGGATCCATAATTCCTCTCTCCTAATTTTCTTCTTACTTATTGTCTTCTCTTTGGCTTACTTCTTTCTCACCTCATATTCCTCAAAAGTGATGCTACCCAGGGAATCTAGATTGGACCTTTTCCTCGCTGGACAGCCTCATTCTAAGTGGTCTTGTCCATTCCTGTAGCCTTGGTTACCATATGTGTGTTGATGACCCCCCAACACTTAATTCTGTGCCTGATCGTTTTTCCAGAGCTCTGCACCTAATATCCCCCTGGTCATCTTCACGGGGATGGTCCATAGATTCCTCTAATTTGTAAATCTCACACTGAACTCACTACCTTCTCATACAGCTCCATCTCCCATGTGCCTCCCACCAGGCACTGTTTGCTCACTACAGAAACATGGACCTCTCTGCTACCATTCACGTCAAGTTATCAGTTAAATTCTGTCATACTCTGCTTCTTAATCCTCCATAGATTTTTTTTTTTTGCTTTTTCCTAGCCTCTCTGTCATGTCCTTAGTTCAAGTCACTGCTCTCTCACATCTCCTAATGGATTGCTCTGCCCTCAGTCTCAACCCCCAACAATCCATGACCTACACTATAAGCTGTATGCTCTTTCTTTAAATAAAAGCAGACTATGCTACTTCTGAACTTCCAGTGGCCTTTGAGGGTAAAATCTATATATCTCAAAACGGCCCACTAAGCCCTTCACGATACAGGGCTTCTGCTAGTTTCTCCAGCCGCATTCATCCTCACCCCTCCTTTATGTCTCACTCTGTAATCTTGTTGAGCTGCCTTCCAGGGAACCGCAACTCTCTCTGATTTCTGGGTCTTTGTTAATGCACTTTGCTGGATCCAGATTGCCTCCTCTCCACCCTTACTTGCCTATTTTTCAAGGCTTATAACAGCCCTTACCACCTTCCAGTAGGGTCTTCCAGGGGCTGTGATCTGGGCAAGACCTCTGTGGTATGGTTTCTTGTGTCTTCCAGAGCTTTCTTGTAAAGGTTTCTTTTTTTAATATTTACTTTTGTTATTTTTGGCTGCACCAGGTCTTAGTTGTGGCATGCAGGCTTAGTGCCCCGCAGCATGTGGGATCTTAGTTCCCCACCCAGGGACTGAACCCGAATCCCCTGCATTGGAAGGTGGATTCTTAACCACTAGGCCACCAGGGAAGTCCATTGTAAAGGTTTTTAATGACGTCTTTGCTAACAGGGCCTGTCTTCTGATTGTACCCTCGGTTTCTGGCTTGGAGGTGCCTAGTGGGAAGGGGCTCAATAAATATTCAGCAAAGAGTAAATGAGTTATTTTAGTAGATTCTTTCATCAATATTGACTTTATCTGTTTATGTTTTATTATAATACTGAGGCCCCCAAAGATAACTAGGCGTTTCCTCCCAGTTCCTTTGGGCCTTGTCTGGTTACAAAGTTGGGACCTGAACTGAGGTTTTATGCTTCTTTTCCCCAGAGCAGAGGAATTAGACTTCTCTTTTGTAGGATCCTGTCTCTTATTTTGCTTATTTGATGATGGAAATGGAGTGCACTTTGAAGTACACAGTGAGGATGAATTTCACATTTCTTTGAATCCCCACATCTACACTGAAAACATAGTTTTTTGGTCATGATACTAAATTCTGTTAAACCAGTGATTCATTGTTTTAAACAGTAATCCCCTTCATTACGTAAATTAGATTCAATCTTTTCTCTCTTTTAAGAAAAAGAATTTTGAAATGTATCCATGATGGTGTTTTCATTTTTCTCCTCTAATAACCCTAGATGTTATAGGATGCCACACACACAGTTCCCTTTTGATTTACTGATTACTAAAATCTCTGATGAAGCAGATTCTTTTTCTGTGTTTGTATTAGTAGATAACGTTTTATGTTTTCAAACACTTATAAAGATGTCTGCACAAAAATGCTTGTAAGAATAGTGGATTAAAGAAATCACTTGTGGGACTTCCCTGGTGGTCCAGCGGTTAAGAATCTGCCTTCCGATGCAGGGGACACAGATTCGATCCCTGGTTGGGGAACTAAGACCTCACGTGTCACAGGGCCACTAAGCCTACGCCATAGCTAGAGAAGCCTGCGCATCACAAGAACCCCTTGTGCCACAAGGAAGATCCAGTGCAACAAAAACAAACAAAAACAAGAAACACCTGTACTCACCATCCTAAAGAAGGAGGCGAAGAAATGCTGTACACTGTGGGTGTGATAGACTGGATTCAGGAGAAGTTTGAGGGAATCTCTGCTCTCCTTCTTTTCTTTTTTATTCTACTTTCATTCTTTTTGGGGAAGCAGGATCTGAGAAATGTATCCTCAGCAGTATGAGGAAGGACAAAGAAATACCATTCTTTTTCTGCCTTTCTCCTTCTCGTATAGCCTTCCTGGAGATGACAGTATTCTGAATTATAATAAAGTGTTTTATAATAAGAGCCCGT
Source organism: Cephalophus harveyi (assembly GCA_006410635.1). NCBI lineage: Eukaryota > Metazoa > Chordata > Mammalia > Artiodactyla > Bovidae > Cephalophus > Cephalophus harveyi. Next base: position 403,223 of record SJYT01037457.1, read on the forward strand.
GTGTGTGTGTGTGTGTGTGTGTGTGCACGCGCACGCTCAGTTGCTCAGTAATGTCCAACTCTTGACAATCTTATTGACGCCAGCCCTCCAGGCTCCTCTGACCATGGGATTTCCCAGCCAAGAGTACTGCAGTGGGTTGCCATTTCCTCCTGCAGGGGATCTTCCCTACCCAGGGGCTGAATCTGTGGCTCCTGCACTGACAGGCAGGCAGATTCTGTGCCACCAGCCAGTGTAAGTGGGGGGAATTTGTTCAGTTTGCATTTCCTGCCAAACCATAGTGGTCAGCTCATCTTTATTATTGGTTTATTTACAAGTCTGGGAACATATCAACTAATAGATCAGAATGCTGCCTGCTTGTGCCTAACACACGGATTTTACACATAGGGTTTACACATTCTAAAAGTGAGGCAAGGGAAGTGTAAGATCGTGACAGCTTGGATTACTAATTAGAGTGGTCTCTCGCCATGGATCAAAAATCATGACAGCCCATTGGAATGAGGAAGCTGGCTTTGCTCGTACTGGCTGGCATCTTAAATCAAAGCTGCTAGTAGAGACGGGGGCTGCCTGGGTCAGACAGCATCAGACAGCTTTGAAGGTCACTGGAGGTTGGAAGGAGACAGGAGATGGTGAATAGCAGAATGGGCTCCAGTCTGCTGTTTCTTTCTGGATAATTTCTCTTTCCCAGTTAAGCCGTCAGGGAAGCTATGTTGGAGAAGGGGTGCCAAAATGAAAGCTTTTCTGGCCCGGATTCCAGCTTTCAGTTAAATAGGCTCTCAAAACAAACCATGTGGTCAACACTTGCGTAGCAAACATTCGCTTGGAAGGGTTCACAGTGTCTCTGTGTTCAGCTCTAGGTGGACGTGCAGTAAGAAGGGAAGTGAAATATAGATGGTATTGTTCTGACCAGTTCTGAGTTGTTTCTTGAAAAGGCTGCAGTAGCCCTTGGGTCGCCACCGGCTTCCTCGGTAGGTTTGCTGCACTGGTGATTATGTCAAGCCACGGCCTTCTCCCAAACTGTGGCCCTTCACTGAGCTGCTGCATGGTGCCACAGAAAATTAAAACCAGACCTTCCTCCCCGCTGACCTGTTGTCTTTGCTTCCACTGGCTGCAGGGTACCACTGGCTCCCCGCTTGGCAGTTGCAATTCATCTCTGGGAAGCTGATTGTCCTCTGTTTCAGTTGCCCAAAATCAGGCCACAACTTCTGTGGGTGCCTCTGTGACAGGTGGCCAGCACTTTTAGAGCAAAGACAGCCCCAGCTCCAAAGGAATCTTGAAGTTCTTTCCTCCAGCAATTGGTCAAAGGCAGAGCGTTTGGCAACTCTAAGTTTAAATTTTTAGTTGCCCTGTCATTTTCCTTTCTGTCTATAATAACTACTGTTCTGGTGAACTAGAGAATATGAGCAAGAGTGGAATGAACATAAATTATGTCCAAAAAGCAGGGAGAAAAGTCATATTTTAAAATACTGTAATAAACACAAATTTTAAATTTAAGCCAAAATCTTTTTGGTTTTTTAACTATATTGACTTCTTGGATTGTCATCACCAGTGTTCCGGATGTTGGGAGATTGGAAAAAATGTCGTGTCATCTTCCATTGACAGTTCAAATATAATCCCCAAGATGATCTGCTCATCAGTTTCCATTTAAAGTCTGAAAGAAACTAAGAAACGGATGTTTTGATCTTTAGAGAAAGGAAGGGGATTTCTTAATGGAGGGCAGAGTGTAAGACAAGTAGATTTAAGAGCTGCCATTTTTAGTCTGGTTGGATGTTTCTGAAATAATTGGCTAATGCAATGCATGTGGCTGAGAACGAGACCAAGATAAGAATCATACATCTGTTAACTTACTTATACTTCACCTATTTCCAAAACGGATTTGAGGGAATTATGTTGATTATGAAAATGCCAATCTCTTAATAAAATGTAATTTCAGGAATGTTGAAACAGGGGGGAATTTCTTTTGCTCTTAATTCACATTTAGTTAATCATATTTAATGCTGACAATTCCCTCTCTGATCTTGACTTCATTGGGGTCATTTCTCAAGGTTAATGTGTTAGAACTCTAGACACCAAGGTTTGCAAGCTTACTTGTCTATACTTCTCATTGTTTTTGTTTTTTTTTTTAGTTTAGGAATAGAGTTCTTTTTTAAAAAAAAAATTATGCAAGTATAGTTGATTTACAATGTTATGTTAATTTCTGCTGTACAGTGAAGTGATTCAGTTTGTATATACATATCATACATTCTTTTTCATATTCTTTTCCATTATAGTTTATCACAGAATATTGAATATAGTTCACTGTGCTATCCAGTAGGACCTTGTTGTTTATCCATCCTATATTTAATAGCTTGCATCTGCTAATCCCAAACTCCCAGTCCATTCCTCTCCCACCCCCTCTCCTTTTTGGCAGCCATTTCTGTTTTGTAGATAAACTCATCTCTGTCACGTTTTAGGTTCCATGTGTAAGTGATAGCATATGTATGGCATTTGTCTTTCTCTTTCTAATTTACTCCACCTAGAAATGGCAACCCACTCCAGTATTCTTGCCTGGAGAATCCCAGGGACGGGGGAGCCCAATGGGCTGCCGTCTATGGGGTCGCACAGAGTCGGACACGACTGAAGCGACTTAGCAGCAGCAGCAGCAGTATAATAATCTCTAGGCCCAGTCATGTTGCTGCAAATGGCATTATTTCATTCTTTTTTTATAGTTGAGAAGTATTCCATGATATATTTGTACTACATCTTCCTTATCCATTCGTTGATGGACTTTATATTTATATTTATTTATTTGGCTGTGCTGGGCCTTTGTTGCTGCAGGCAGGCCTTCTCTAGTTGCAGCGAGTGGGTGCTACTCTTTGTTGGGGTGCATGGGCTCCTCATTGTGGTGGCTTCTCCCGTTGCGGGGCACGGGCTTTAGATATGCAGGCTCAGGGGTTGCAGTGTGTGGACTTAGCTGCTCTGCAGCATGGCACGTGGAATCCTCCTGTACCAGGAATCGAACCCAAGGTCCCTGTATTGGCATGCGGATTCTTAACAGCTCGACCACCAGGTTTTCGGTTCTTTCCATGTCTTGGCTATTGTGAATAGTGCTGTTATGAACATTGATATGCATGTGTCCTTTTGAATTATAGTCTTTTCTGTATATATGCCCAGGAGTGGGATTGCTGCATCATGTGACAACTAAGAATAGAGTTCTTTTTAATTGTGTGACAATTTTGCAAGCATATAAAAAAGACTTTTGTGTGGATTATCAGTTTTTTACTTTTTATTTTGAAGTAATTTAAAGCATTACGGAAAAGTGGCAAGAATAATACAGAAGGTTCCTGTATAGGGGTCCTTTGTTATATTTGCACTGCCATCCTCTGTGTATCTGAGATAGTTGGCATGCCTCATGACTCTGTAATTTTCCTAGAAACAAGAATATTTTCTTACATGTTGGCAGCAGTTCAGATATCAAATTCAGAAGTTTAACGTTGATACAATGCTACCTGAATCTACAGTCTATATTTCCATTTCTTTAATCGCTCTAATAATGACTTTTACAGAATTTTCTTTGCTCCTTCTTTTCTTTTTAAGAGCAGACTCCAGCCCAGGATCATTTGTTGCATTGCATTCCATCCCTTTCTTCTCCTTTAATCTGAGTAAATATTTAATGCCAGCCTTTCCGTATCTTTCATGTCCCTGACCTTTAAAATATTATACAGGCCAGCCATTTATAAGATATCCCTCAGTCTGGTTTCTCTGATGCTTCCTCACGATTTGCTTCTGTTTAGGCATTTGGGCTAAATACTGCATTAGGCAGATTTCTTCAGGATCCGTCTGGAGGTTGATGTCTGTCTGCCCCTTTCTGGTGATAAAGTTGATCACTGGGTTCATGTGTCTCCATTGTATGGTGATTTTTTTCCTTTGGAAGTTGGTAGTTTGCCTCAGTAGATGTTTAAGTTCCTCTCTTTAGCAGGAAGCATTCTCTGTGCGCCAAGGTGTCTTCAGGGTGGAGCCTGGAACCTGGCAATAGCGGGTGCTGAGTATTTGTTAGATAAAATGTATCTGGGGATATATTCTGCTTCAGTAGTTCTCAGAGATTTGGGGGGAAGGATGCGCTAACTTTGGTAAAGGAGAGATTAAAGCAGAAAAGATTAGCAGAGTGGTGCTGTTTCCAAGATATTTGTAGGGAGAACCTGGGAGTCTGTGGCCCTGTGGACCTGACTCCACACCAAACGGAGCTGTGGTCTTGCTTCTCAGAGTAGCCACCATCCCAAGTGGATGAGCTTCTGTTCTGACTCTTCTTCAAAGAGTGACAGCGTATTAGGAAGGAAAGACTTAAAGCCACATGATTTGCTGCAAGTATGAATTATATTAATAATTGCTTCAGTTTCTGTTATTTTAAGATGTGATATTTTATCAAATCTAGGCTACAGTGTGACTTTTGTGTATTACAGAGAAAGAAGGAAAAACTGCCAGATACACTAAAACATGCATTTTCCTTATCACTTAGAATTTTTACGCTCTGACACTGGAGGTTAGGGTGTCAATATATGAATTTGGGGGGAACACAAACATTCTGTCCATGACAGTAGGCCTGGGGCAGGAGAGAGCCAATGATTCACACCCAGAGTCGCCTGGGAAATAATTCAAGTTGTATCAGCACACAGGGACCATATCTGCATGGCACGCACAGGCTGTGTGGGGCAGAGATGGCCAGGCAGAGTGTGGAGGGGCTGTACTGGATGCCGAGAAAGCTTCCCAGAGAAAAGTTATCCCACTCGGGGAGGATGGGACGAATTGAGAGAGTAACATTGACATACACAGGCTACCATGTGTGAAATAGCTAGCTAGTGGGAAGCTACTATATAACACAGGGAGCTTAGCCAGTTGTGCTGTGATGACCTAGAGGGGTGGGATGGGGATGGGGGTGTGGGAGGGAGGGCCAAGAGGGAGGGGACATATGTATCATTATGGCCATTTTGCCTTGTTGTACAGCAGAAACTAACACAACATTGTAAAGCAATTATACTCCAATAAAAAAAAGTTATCCCTTCAAACTAGTTCTAGGCAGGATGGGCAGCTGAGTAGAAATTCTGAGCATGTCACTCCTGGTCATTTGGCCACCAGCAAAGAAGTCCTATACCTCGGCAGTGACAAATGACCAGCTGGGAGGGATAAAGACGACCAGCTCCCATGGGGTCACAGGGTCAGGGGGAGCTCTGCAGGAGCTAGAGGTCCTGGTGGGAAGGTGAAGGATCAGGTGTCAGTAAGACTTGACAGTTATTGTTGATGGGTTTGTGACTTCAGGGAAGCTTGAAGGAGTTTGGGGCTTCCTTGATATCCATTCATTCATTCAGAAAGTGTTTCTGGAGCCCCTACTTCATGCTACTCTATGTTTTGCTGTAGGTCCACCCTGGTTATAGGCAAAGGGGGCACTGAGCACCTGCTCGCACTTTCCAGCACCATTTCATCAGGCCCTCTGTGTTCAGATGGTTCCTGCTCTCAACATGGAAATTACCTTCTCATATGTAGAAAAAACAGCTTCCTTTGGGTATAAAATAGTAATTATTCCCAATGATTTTCATAAAGAACCTGCCTACCTATGCAGGAGACATAAGAGATGCGGATTTGATTCCTGGGTCAGGAAGATCCCCTGGAGAAGGGCATGGCAACCCACTGCAGTATTCTTGCTGGAGAATCCCATGGACAGAGAAGCCTGGCAGGCTACAGTCCATTGGGTCACACAGAGCCAGACACGACTGAAGCGACTTAGCACACACACGCATGCCTTATATGAGGAAATCTTTTAAAGACATTCAGGGTCAGTCCCCGGACTAACCACTGATCCCAGTCACAGTGGACAACTCCCGCCCACCCCACCTCCTCCTGGGGGCTTGGCTTCCTGTTGCTTTGTACTAAAATTGTTTTGTAATAGAGCAAAGTAAAATTATTTTTCTACAAAAACTCCAAGAACACTAATCTCTAAATATCAACAGAGGCCCAGTCTGTCCCTCGGGACATTTGCAAATCATCCATTTCTCCTATTTAGAAATTATGGAATTAGAAAATTCTGTATCATGTATGCTCTTTAATTGCTGAGTAATTTTTATAGAGAACTGCTTGTTTCTTGCTACAACTCTGTCTAAAAGGGTTTTGTAAATTTAAAGATGGAGAAGGACATCTTAAAATGCCTAAGGAAGTTGTTGCAGATCACAGAGAAGTCCTTTGGTTGCTTTGGTTTATGATTTCTGTTTTCTGGTATCATTTGGAACAGGCCCTCTGAATTACCAGTTACCTCCCATTTTCTCCCTTAACTTTACAGCTCAGCAAAGTGGATGGGTAAGGTTGGTTTTCTTCTTTCATTACCAGATTTCAGGGCACTTGTATGAGTTCTCAGAATGCATACTTCCCTGCAATGACTGGAGAAGAAGGACTGACTACCTTTTAAATCTTAAGTTCTTATCCGACTGCTCAGTGCCTCCTGTGGTTAGATGGGAAAAGGGGTTGCTGTTTGGAAGATGTGCAGTGAAAGTTATGTTCAACATGTACCTTAGTCTGTGATTAAAATAGTGCCATTTTAGATCCTAGGCACTAGGCTAGATGGGGGGAATTTTTTTATTAATAACTTGTTGTGGAAAAAGAGTGATAGGACTGTATCATTGTGAGATTCTATTAAAGTTGGTAACATGTCACCTAATTTTAGAAACTGGAATGCCTGTAATATTATTTTCATCTTCTTTGGACTTTTTAGTGCATGTTCTAAATGGAGATTGGGGTTTTTTCAAGTCTTGTTGCTGATAGGAGCTGGCAGACCTGCTTACTTCTGGTATCACACATCTTCCTAACAAATGTTCTTTTTTATACATACTTGAAAGGTGCAATAATACATGCACATGATAAAAGAAAATTTGCAATGATAAGAAAAAGCATAGAGTGAAACCTAAGTCTTTTCACCACGCTAGATCCCCATCTCACTCGTTAGAAACAATCAAGGTTAATGGCTTTTGTGTATCGTCTTCCTGAAAATTTTTATACCTGAAAAAACATGCTATTACCGTGCATCAAGCCATCCCAAGCTTCATGATAAAAAGACAGCAATTTTGCTGTGCTTTCCAAGTCTGTGATTCGGAAATTCAGAAAGGGCACAGCAGGGATGACTTCCCTCTGCTCCATGGTACCTGGATCCTCAGCTCAAAAGACTTGAAGGGTAGGTGGCTGGAATCATCTGAAGGCTTAGTCACTCAAGTGTCTGGTCCCTGGACAGGGCGGTGCTGAAGACTGAGACCGCTGAGCACGGCATCTGCTCATGGCCCCTCCGTGTGGCATGGTTCCCTCGCAGCATGGTGGCCTCTACATGGGGACTTTGGGCTCTGGGCGTGAGTCTTCTGGTTGACAAGGAGAAAGGCCTCACCTTTCTGACTTGGCCCTGGAAGTCACAAAGGGTCACTTCTGCTGTCCAGATTTAAGAGGAGGAAAATTAGGCCCTGTATCTTGATGGGAGTTGTCATGAGATGGGAGATATTGCTGCAGCTGTCTTTGGAAAAACATGGTATATATTCTTTTTTCTCCCCTAAATGGGAATTTGTTCCATTTGAAGATTATTCCATATAGATCTCTCAAGCTAACAGCAGCATAGTAATGTATACTGCTTGAATACAAATCATTTGCTTAACCAGTCACCTACAGTTGAATATGTAGTTTGTTTCCAGTCTTTTGATACTGCAATGATGCAATAGATTTTCTTTGTAATACATACGTAATAGATTGTATCTTTGTGTATATATTTCAGTACATTTATAGGATATATTTTTAAAAGTGGAACTGGTGGGTCAAAAATGTGAAATTTTAATGTTGGTCGGCAAAATACATAATTTTTTGCATCAGAATTATGTTTTTGTTGAGTGTAATTTAATACAGAAACTCAAAATAATATTGACTTAAACACATGGGAAAATCCTTTTCACCCATAAGGGAATTTGGAGATAAAGAACCCAAGGCCAATATGGTGATTCATTAGTATCTTTAGAAGCCCAGCGTTCTTCCAACTCTTCACTCTGAATCTCTCTTTTGATTTGGATTAAAGACAAATTTATCTTTTTTCTTCCTAGTCCTAAATGGTTGCTGGCCATCTCATCCAGGTTCCAGGCAGTAAGAAGAAACAAAGGCCCCCGAGTTATCTTCCTTTAAGAGCACTTCATGAGAATCATATTCAATACTTCTTATATATCAGTGTATGTTATCACTGTCATATATATATATATATTTAACCCAATCTTATGCATCCCTAGGTGTGTGATTTGTGGGAGTGTATCCTTTTCTCTATGTAGGGGTATGCCCAGATGAAATCATAGTTCTTATTACCAGGAAAGAAGGGGAGAATTGATATCAGGAGATAACTAGCAATTTCTCTATCATTTCCTTATAGGTATCATCTCTGATTTTCATGGAGACAATTATTATTATGCCCATTATTGAAATAAGGGAACTGAAGTTTAGAAATGGTAAGACACTTGCTTGTGGTCCCCAAAATAGAAAGTGTGGAAGGAGAATTCAGACCTGTCTTTTTTCTGCTATTCCAAACTAGAATAGGACTTCCAGTTACAAACTCAACATTTACTCAGGCTGTTCTATGTTACTGCCTTCTCTGAGATCCCAGTAAGGTGCTTTGGTCCTGTTTCGTTATGTGGTGCTTCATTGCGTACACAAAAATGAGCTTTCTCATGAATGATTATTCTTTAAATGGAACATTCTCTTCCTGTCGCTGCAAAGCAGCAGCAGCCTCTAACAGCTGCCCTTGCACCTTGATTTCAGTGACTTCATCATCTCCGCAGTTTCCTCTGCTGTGCCTTCTGGAATCATCTCCGCAGTTTCCTCTGCTGTGCCTTCTTCCAGATCGTCTAGCCTCCTTCTCCTCACACACAGTGAGTCCTTTCATGAGGAACGGCTGAGTCATGAAAGGGAATGCAGATGGCCACGAGTTTATTTGCCGGCCTGGAGTCCAACCCAGGTTCCTCCTCGCAGCCTGCAGGGCAGTTGCTGGACAGCCGTCCACTCCAGGCCCAGTGGACACTGTCTGCTGTTGGGTTTGCCGTCTCAAACACTGGCTGGTGGGAGGAGCGCCACCTGTGGAGCCTGGGACCAGCAGGCAGTGAGCACTGGGCTTCCATCCCAAAACCCTGGTGGAGGAGTGCATGCTTCCTGCAGCAGCGAAATGGGAAAATCGTGGTCTTCAAAAAGGAGTGAGAAGGAGGAGGAAAAAAGGAGCATGGGGTAGCATAACTAGAGAGTTGAAACTTTGAAATTCAAAAGCTCCAGCTGAAGGAACCTTATAAAGAAATGAGGTTTTGAACCAGGGAAGCATAAAGCTCAAACTTGCAGGCTTGTGGGATATTCCCGACTATCACTAAGGGTTTAGACTTATGACTTGACCTAAAAAGATTTAGGTTATGACTTTGAGATTCAGGGGCAAGAAGGCTCTAGAGCAGAGCGTTTCATGGGGTTTTATAAAGAGACAGAATATTTCTATGTGATTCCAACTCACTTTCCTAATAACAAAGAGATTCATATACTAAGTTCAGTAATAGTTTTTAAAATAACGTGAATTGAATTGGCCTGTAATGAAAGTGCTTTGGATAAAATGTGCTTCTCTGTATATATGAAAATGTGAAATAGGGCTATATGAGTCATTTCTAGAAATGAAAAAATTATGATGCTTTAGTTTAGAAATGAAGACCAAGTATAGTATAATAGAAAATTCATAAACTGGAAAATAGAGTTGAAGATTTATCCTGAATTCAACATAGAAAGTCAAAGAGATGAAAACTATGAAACAGAGGTTTAGACATGTGGAGGAAATGATGAGAAAATTAATATATGCTTGTTGGAATTCAGGAGTAGATTTTAAAGAGAATAGAGGAGAGGCAATCTTTGGATAGAACATGGCTGAGAATTTTTCAGAATCTGTAAAAGACACCAGTTTTCAGATGTGGACTCCAGTGAATCCCAAGCAGGATAAGTAAAAAGAAATTCACAACGTGATACATCATAAACTGCAAAATGTATTTTTTTTAGAAAGCTGAGACCTTAGAAACAACAGAGAGAACAGATAAATCACTAAAATGGAGCAACATACTACAGCTGAGTTTTCAAGAGTGCAGTCAAAGCCGGAATATCTTTAAAATGCTGAAGTAAAGCTGACTTCCTAAAATTCTTTAGCTAGCAAACTTCCTTTCAACAGGGAGAGTCAGTGAAGGCATTTGCAGACAAAAACTGAGAGAATTTTCTACAAGCAGATACCTACTAGAGCAGTATCTAAATGCCTGTATTTAAGGAAGAAGGAAAATGATACCAGACAGAAGATTTAAGATACAGAAAGCGATAGAGAGCAAGGAAAATGTTAAACATGTGGGTGAATTTTGACAAATTATTGACCTCATACAGTGGTGGTTGCTGTTCAGTCACTCAGTCGTGTCCGACTTCTCTGTGCCAGGCTTCTCTATCCTTCACCATCTCCTGAAGCTTGCTCAAACTCTTGTCCATTGAGTCAGTGATGCCATCCAACCATCTTATCCTCTGCTGTCCCCTCCTCCTCCTGCCTTAAATGTTTCCAGCATCAGGGTCTTTTTCAATTGAGTTGGCTCTTCGCATCAGGTGGCCAAAGTGTTGGAGTTTGAGCTTCAGCATCAGTCCTTCCAATGAATATTCAGGACTGCTCTCCTTTAGAATGGACTGGTTGGATCTCCTTGCAGTCCAAGGGACTCTCAAGAGTCTTCTCCAACACCACAGTTCAAAAGCATCAATTCTTCAGTGCTCAGCTTTCTTTACAGCCCAACTCTCACATCCACACATGACCACTGGAAAAACCACAGCTTTGACTAGATGGACTTTGTTGGCAAAGTAATATCTCTGCTTTTTAATATGCTGTCTAGGTTGGTCATAACTTTTCTTCCAAGGAGCAAGCATCTTTTAATTTCATGGCTGCAGTCACCATCTGCAGTGATTTTGGAGCCCCCCAAAATAAAGTCTGTCCTGTTTCCACTGTTTCCCTATCTATTTGCCATGAAGTGATGGGACCCGATGCCATGATCTTAGTTTTCTGAATGTTGAGTTTTAAGCCACCTTTTTCACTCTCCTCTCACTTTCATTAAGAGGCTCTTTAGTTCCTCTTTGCTTTCTGCCATAAGGGTGATGTCATCTCTATATCTGAGGTTATTGATATTTCTCCCTGCAGTCTTGATTCCAGCTTATGCTTCATCCAACCCAACATTTCTCCTGATGTACTCTGCATTTAAGTTAAATAATGAGGGTGACAATATACAGCCTTGACGTACTCCTTTCCCAATTTGGAACCAGTCTGTTGTTCCATGTCCAGTTCTAACTGTTGCTTCCCGACCTACAAACAGATTTCTCAAGAGGCAGGTCAGGTGGTCTGGTATTCCCATCTCTTTCAGAATTTTCCACAGTTTGTTGTGATCCACACAGTCAAAGGCTTTGGTATAGTCAATAAAGCAGAAGTAGATGTTTTTCTGGAACCGTCTTGCTTTTTTGATGATTCAACAGATGTTGGCAATTTGATCTCTGGTTCCTCAGAGAAGGCAATGGCACCCCACTCCAGTACTCTTGCCTGGAAAATCCCATGGACGGAGTAGCCTGGTGGGCTGCAGTCCATGGGGTCGCTAAGAGTCAGACACGACTGAGCAACTTCACTTTCACTTTTCACCTTCATGCATTGGAGAAGGAAATGGCAACCCACTCCAGTGTTCTTGCCTGGAGAATCCCAGGGACGGGGGAGCCTGGTGGGCTGCAGTCCATGGGGTCGCTAAGAGTCAGACACGACTGAGCGACTTCACTTTCACTTTCCTCTGCCTGAACTAAATTATAGTATATGGCTTTCCAGGTGGCGCTAGTGGTAAAGAAACCATCTGCGAAGGCAGGAGCCATAAGAGATGAGGGGTCGATCCCTGGGTCAGAAAGAGCTTCTGGGGGAGAAAATGGCAACCCCCTCCAGTATTTTTGCCTAGAGAATCCCATGGACAGAGAAGCCTGGCAGGCTATGGTCCATAGGGTTGAACAGAGTTGTACGTGACTGAAGCCACTTAGCAATAGCAAAGCAATAACATTTAGTTTGGGATGTGATATGACTGCAGTTAGATCATTCTAAGGTCCTTGTGTTGGTTTGCAGAGAGTGAATGTGTTGCTCAATTAAGAGTTTGTTAAGTTAGATACGTGTATTCCAATGATAACTAATAACCACTGGAGGAGAAATTAATGAAATAAGAGGAAAATATCTCATCCTAAAATAAGTCAGGAGAGGAAAAATAGAAAAAAAACCTACTGTAGCTTCAGAATGGATATTCTTCCTCAGGCACACATGAGATAGTTACAAAAATTAAACCCAATATAGGCTAAAAGCAAGTCTCAAAACATTTAACAGAATGATGTTACACAGGCACCCTTGTATTGGGCATTCTCAGATTATAGCACAACTAGACAGATATCAACAAAAAGATAAGTCAAAAATTGCCATGTATTTTGAAAGTAAAAATCACAACTATAAATAACTCAAAGGTCAAGGAAGAAATAATAATGAAAATCTGGAAGACATTTAAGGTTGAATATTACTAAATAAGCCAAGTAGTGAAATTTAGTCACTAGGGGAAAAAATAGAATAAACCCTGCAAGAAATGAAGGAACAAAGCAATACAAATTAGATAGAAATTAATAAGATAAAAACTGAAGAGACAGTGAAAAAAAGAACCAATAAATCCAATATACAATTATCCGCTGGGAGACACTGAGGGACAGGAAAGCTTGGCGTGCTGCATTCTATGGGGCTGCAAAGAGTTGGACCTGACTGAGCCACTAAGAAACAAAAAGAATTTTAAAATCAATAAAATCTGATAAGACTGACCATGAAAACAGTATAAGAAGTGAAAAAGAGGATATATAAATAATACTAAAACTAATGGTAAGAACAAAGGTACAAAATACTGTAAGTTTATACTAACAAGTATGAGAAATTAGGTAAAATATTAAAAGTTCTCAGGAAAAATGCAGCAATCTGATTCACAGAGAAAGAAAAATCCTCTATGTTTGTATACCATTAAAGAAATTTAGTCAATAGCTTTAAAATGCTTCTGCAAAGAAACCATTAAGCCTGGAAGATTCTTCAAGATTAGTTCTACCAGCAATTTAATGAACAGATAATTCCAACATTCTGTATACTCTTTGAGTTACTAGATAAACAGCAAGTACTTTCCAGCTTGTTTTATGAAGTCATAACTGAATACCAAAACCTTAGAAGGGCAATACAGACAGGCAAGGTACTAGCAGATCTTAACCATGTTCACAGATGTAAAAATTCTAGGCAAAGCACTAGTAAACTGAATCCAGCAATGTCAAAGAGATATTTTTGTCATGTCTAAGTTGGGTTTACACCAAGAATGGAGAATTATTTCAACACAAGAAAAATCTGTAAATGTATTTTATCATAATAACATATTAATGGAGAAAAGCTATATGTTCATTTCAATAGATGCAGAAAACATTTTATGATATTTTACCATCTAGGAAGGCAAGAAAAATTTCTCAACCCAGTGAATGCTACCCATAAACCAAAATAAAGCAACAAGAAAAACCAAACACCGAAGTCGACTGTCACAACCATGATATTTGATGTTGAAATGCTAAAGCATTTCCTTTCAAATTAGAAATGAGACAAAGGTACCAGTATCAGCACTTTAATTTAACATTATTCTGGAGATTCTGACCTCAGTAATATGAGTAGAAGAAGAAATAAAAGGCTAAGGATTTAAAAGGAAGAAATAAACATCATTCCAAGATGATATGACTGCATAGAAAACCCAATAGAATTTTCAGGTAAGTTAAGAGAACTTGTAGTAAAATTTAGCAAAGTCCACATACAAAAGTCAACTGAATTATATGTACCACCAACTAATGGAAAATCTATTTAAGAAAAGATATTATTTATAACAGCAACCAAAAATGTAAGATACAGAGGAACAAATCTAACAAAAATAGGTAACAAAAAGCACTTTTATAAAGAAATTATAAAACTTTATTAAAAAAAAAAAACAAAAAAGACCTAAATAAATGTGGAGCAAGAGATGTTTGTACATAGGAAAACTCAGTAAGGATATTCTCTACAAGCTGATCTATATAGATTTAATGCAATTCTTTCTAGTGAAAAATCCCAAGAGGATTTCTCAGGAACCTTGTCTGCTTAGTCTCTCAGTCATGCCCAACTCTTTGAGACCCCATCAACTGTAGCCTGCCAGGTTCCTCTGTCCATAGGGATTTTCCAGGCAAGAATACTAGAGTGGGTTGCCAGGGGATCTTTCCAGCCCAAGGATGGAACCCAGGTCTCTCGTGTTGCAGGCAGATTCTTTACCAGCTGAACCTGAGAAGCTGATTATAAAATTTATCTGAAATCGCAAAGGATACCAAGAAGACATATGTCATTCCTAAAGCAGAAGAACTAGTTGAGGTGAGGGTGGCCTTTTATAAATCAAAAAACAGTTAAAAATAATGGGGAATTATTTTTACAATGGACAGAGTTATAGTATTGAGAATAAACAAATAATTCCTATAAATAAGAATAATCAAAGAACCCACTACAAATAAGGGCGAAAAATATGAACAGGTATTCACAAAATAGAAGTATGAATGATCTTAAGTATATGAAACATAATACTACCTGATCAGTAATAAAGAAAATGTAGATACATGCCACAATTAAATATCATTTCTTACCTGCCAGGTTAGTCAAAATTCTAAAGCCTGACAATACCAAATATTGCTGGGTGTGTAACAGGAGCTTACATATACTGCTGAGGGGAGGAGTGTGGATTCATGCAACTACTTAGAAAACAATATGGCCTTTCCTCATTGGGAGGAAATGTGTACATAAATGTGAATAAAAGTGAACATTCTCAGACCTCTGACTCAGCAATTCCACTCCTAAACACACTATTGTTCATGCATATCAGAGGATACATACTACAAAGGTCATATAGCACATGGTTCTAACAGCAGAAATCTGGAAACATCCTAAGTGTGCATTGACAGTCAGTAGATCACTGAGTTACAGCACTAACAATGAATTAATTAGGGGTATAAACATCAACATGCATGAATTTTAAAGTCAATGATAAGGCCATACAAAACACGCATCAGTTCAGTTCAGTTCAGTTGCTCAGTCGATTCGGACTCTTTTCGACCCCATGAATCGCAGCATGCCAGGCCTCCCTGTCCATGAACCAACTCCCTGTCCATCACCAACTTCTGGAGTTCACTCAGACTCACGTCCATCGAGTCAGTGATGCCATCCAGCCATCTCATCCTCGGTCGTCCCCTTCTCCTCCTGCCCCCAATCCCTCCCAGCATCAGAGTATTTTCCAATGAGTCAACTCTTCGCATGAGGTGGCCAAAGTACTGGAGTTTCAGCTTTAGCATCATTCTTCCAAAGAAATCCCAGGGTTGATCTCCTTCAGAATGGACTGGTTGGATCTCCTTGCAGTCCAAGGGACTCTCAAGAGTGTTCTCCAACACCACAGTTCAAAAGCATCGGTTCTTCGGCGCTCACCCTTCTTCACAGTCCAACTCTCACATCCATACATGACCACAGGAAAAACCATAGCCTTGACTAGATGGACCTTAAAGTTAAAAAATAGTCCAAACTAAAGCATTCTTTGTTTAGGGTTACATACATTTGTGGTAGAGCTATTAATATAAAGAAAATAAAGAAAAGCAAGGGAATTAATAACCAAAAATTCGGACTAAAGATTACTGGTTGAGATGTAGGAGGAGTGACTAGGAAAGGCATATAGGGTACTTCATAGGTATCGACGCTTCTTAATACCCCTTAAGCAAGGAAGAGGGCACATGGGTACATTTACTACTCCTTTAAGTATATGTTGTATTCACTTCTGTGTGATGTAATTTGCAATAAGAAATATAACAGTCATTTCTTAGCTTTATATAATGCTGTCCAATGAAACTTTATATTTATCTTCATAACACGTCTATTAATTCTACAGAAAACAGAGATATAAATGTATTTACTTGAAATTCCACATGAAGTTGGCTGAAGCCAGATCCAAGTCTCTTGTTCTATAGAAATATTCCTGCAGTTCACCATTTCCATGCCATGAATTCATTTTTTCATATACTTGCTTGTTCATCCATTCATTAACTGAATATGTATTGTCTCTCTTCGTGACTCAGGCACTGTATTATTAAAATTCTTTCAAGAAGATAAAGCTCAAGAATGTAAAAAGCTTAAGTACTCACTATCTTGATTACCTGAGTGTTAGTGGCCTCTGAGTGCATATTCACCTTAATATATATATATTTCAGGTATATAGCATTATAGCTCAACATGTGTATATACTACAAAGTGATCACTACCACCACCATTTGCCCATTTAGCTCACCCCCCAATGCCCTTCACCTATGATAACTGCTGATCTGAACTCTGTATCTGTGAGTTTCTTTATTTCGTTTTCAAGATTCCATATATGAGTGAAATCACATGGTATTTTTCTTTCTCCATTGAACTTGCTTCACCTAGTCTTATATCTTCAAGGTCCAACCATGCTGGACAGATGGCAGGATTTCATTCTTCTATATAGTTGAGTAATATGCCATCAGATATATATATAACATATCTTCATCTGTTCTCCCATTGATGTGCCCTCAGGTCGTATCTGTACCTTGACTATTGTAAATAATGCTGCAGTGAACATAGGGGTGCATATATCTTTTCAAATTAATGTTTTTGTGCTCTTTGGATAAGTAACCAGAAGCAGAATAGCTGGATCATATGGTAATTATATTATTAATTTTTTGAGTTTTCCATAGTAGCTGCACCAATTTACATTCCCATCAACAGTGTATGAGGGTTCCCTTTTCTTCACATCTGCTCCAACTTTGTTTCTTGTTTTTTCAATAATAGCTATTCTGGCAAGTGTGAGGTTATGTCTTGTGGTTTTCATTTGCATTTCCTTAACAATTTGTGATAATGAATATCTTTTGATGTGCCTGTTGGACATCTGTGTATATATATATATATATATATATTTTGAAAAAATGTCTGTCCAGATCCTCTGCCCATTTTTTATTGGACTGTTTGTTTTTTTGTTGTTGTTGTCTAGTTGTATGAGTTCTTTACATATTTTGAATATTAACCACCTTTCAGATAAATGATTTGCAAATATCTTCTCCTAGTAGGTCCCTTTTCATTTTAATGATGGTTACCTTTGCAATGCAGAAGTTTTTACATTTGATGTGGTTTCATTTGTTTATTTTTGCTCTTGTTTCCCTTGCCTTTGGAGTCAAATCCACAAAATCATTGCTAAGACTGATGTGGGTTTTGTTTTGTTTTGTTTTGTTTTTGGTGGTCTGTAACACAGCAAAATCTATG
The DNA here is from genome assembly GCA_006410635.1 of Cephalophus harveyi. Lineage (NCBI taxonomy): Eukaryota > Metazoa > Chordata > Mammalia > Artiodactyla > Bovidae > Cephalophus > Cephalophus harveyi. Next base: position 420,648 of record SJYT01037457.1, read on the forward strand.
GGATGTAGCAAAAGCAATTCTAAGAGGAACTTTCATAGCAATACATGCTTACCTCAAGAAGCAAAAACAATTTCAAATAAACAGTCTAACTCTACACCCAAAGAAATTAGAAAAAGGAGAACAAATGAAGTACGAAAGTAGTAGAGGGAAGGAAATAATAAAGATCCGAGTGGAAATTATCAAAATAGAGAATTTAAAAGCAATAGAAAAGATCAAAGAAACTAAGCTGGCTCTTTGCAGAGATAAGCAAGATCAACAAACCGTCAGCCAGACTCACCATGAAAAAAAGAACTCAAAATCAATATGAAAGAGATGTTCCAAGAGATACCACAAAAGGATCATAAGAAACTACTGTGAACAGTTACATGCCAACAAATTAGACAACCTAGAAGAAATGGATAAATTCCTAGAAACATGCAATCTTCCAAGACTGAGTCATGAAGATACAGGAATCTGAATTGATGATTACTAGTAAGGAAATTTAAGCAATAATCAAAAATCTCCCAACAAACAGAAGCCCAGGTTCAGATGGCTTCGCTGGCGTATTTTGGCTAGATCATGTCTTTCAACCTCATGTATTTGCTTTCTTCAGGATCTCAGATACAGGCTGTGTGTCCTAACCCATCCTCCAGTTTCTCTCCACAGGTATTCTCACTTTAGAGAGAGCTGCAGTCTTCTCCAATTAACATCCTTTTCTCTGTTTAAAAAACACTGGTGCCCTGAGGTTTCAGGGCAGATAAGCAGCACATCAGCTGAGAGGTCCTGGCCTCCAGGCAGGCTAGTTTTTGTTCACAAGGTGAAGGATTCAGTGAGCCTGCAGGAAAGTCAAAACATTTATTTTTGTCTAAGGAGAGAGAACTTGGCAGAAAATATCCTTCCTTTCTCAGAGCTCCAGAGTCTGTGGTTTGAGCTCAGTCTCCTTATTGCATCTTCATAGTTTTCTTTCCACTTGCCTCATCGGTCTTGATTTTGGGGATTTCTTTACTGAACATTGAAACCCAGTCACTCTCTATACCTTTAAATCACTTTATCATTAGATGGACTTAGCTTCTAGTGGCTTCTCAGCATTACCATCTTAAATTTTCTGCATTCTGTTCCTCAGGTAGGTTTTCTTTCCCTTGCCTGAAGGGCTCACATATGTCTTTCACGAGCCAGCACTGTATTAGGAATTGGAATATCCAGCAAGTTAGGACAGGGCTGCAAATACTCTGAGATTTAAAATATTAATAAAAGAAACCCAACAATAGTTTCATTAGATAGCAGATAGCTAAATGAGCAAAACACATATACGTGTATTGTAGTTGGGACTGAAGATTAAGGACAAGAAGTAAGAATAAAAATTAATAAAAGGGCTATACTTTTTAAAGAAAAAATGCAAGAATCGTAAAGATATTAAGGAAAGATGGCAAATTAGAAAGCCCCATAAAAGTACTGCTGCTGCTAAGTCGCGTCAGTCGTGTCCGACTCTGTGCGACCCCATAGACGGCAGCCCACCAGGCTCCTCCGTTCCTGGGATTCTCCGGGCAAGAACACTGGAGTGGGTTGCCATTTCCTTCTCCAATGCATGAAAGAGAAAAGTGAAAGTGAAGTCGCTCAGTCGTGTCCGACTCTTAGTGACCCCATGGACTGTAGCCCACCAGGCTCCTCCATCCATGGGATTCTTCAGGCAAGAGTACTGGAGTGGGGTGCCATCGCCTTCTCCGCATAAAAGCACAGTTAAGAGTATCAATGAAAACAGTGCACTTAAATGCATTCAGGTAATTTGTTGTTGTTCAGTTGCTCAGTCGTATCCAACTCTTCGCCACCCCATGGACTGCAGCGTGCCAGACTTCCCTATCCTTCACATCTCCTGGAGCTTGTTTAAACTCGTATCCATTGAGATGGTGATGCCATCCAACCATCTCATCCTCTGTCATCCTCTTCTCATCCTGCCCTCAACCTTTCCCAGCATCAGGGTCTTTTCTAATGAGTCGGCTCTTCAAATCAGGTGGCCAAAGTATTGGAGCTTCAGCTTCAGCATCAGTCCTTCCAATGGGTATTCAGAATTGATTTCCTTTTGAATTGACTGGTTTGATCTCCTGACAGTCCAAAGGGACTCTCAAGAGCCTTCTCTAACAACACAGTTCAAAAGCATAAATTCTTTGATGTCCAGCCATCTTTATGGTCCAACTCACATCTACACATGACTACTGGAAAAACCATAGCTTTGACTATACTGACCTTTATCAGCAAAGTTAAAGTCTTTGCTTTTTAAATATGCTGTCTACGTTTGTCATAGCTTTTCTTCCAAGGAGCAAGCATCCTTTAATTTCATGGCTGCAGTCACCGTTTGCAGTGATTTTGGAACCCAAGAAAATAAAGTCTGTCACTATTTCCATTGTTTCCCCATCTATTTGCCATGAAGTGATGGGACCGGATACCATGATCTTAGTTTTTTGAATGTTGAGTTTTAAGCCAGCTTTTTCAGTCTCCTTTTTTACCTTCATCAAGAGGCTCTTTAGTTCTTCACATTCTGCCATAAGGGTGATGTCATCTACATATCTGAGGTTGTTCATATTTCTCCCTGCAATCTTGATTCCAGCTTGTGCTTCATCCAGACTGGCATTTCTCATGATGTACTCTGCATATACGTTAAATAAGTAGAGTGACAATATACATCCTTGATGTAGTCCTTTCCCAATTTGGAACCAGTCTGTCGTTCCATGTCCAGTTCTAACTATTGCTTCTGATCTACATACAGATTTCTCAGGAAGCTGGTGTGTGTGTGTGTTTTTTTTTTTTTAATTCTTTTCTTTTGTTTATTTATTTATTTTGGTTTGCCTATTTAAGGACTTCCCTGGTGGCTCAGATGGTAAAGAATCTTCCTGGAACACAGGAGACCTGGGTTCGATCCTTGGATTGGGAAGATCCCCGGGAGAAGGGAATGGCAATTTATCCCAGTATTCTTGCCTGGAGAATCCCCATGGCTAGAGGAGCCAGCTGAACTACAGTCCATGGGGTCACAAAGAGTCGGGCATGACTTAGTGACTAAACAACAACAACAAATAAGTAAACTGAGGTATTAATAGCAACACAACTGTGAGGAAAATCCAAAGGGTTTCTTTAGAAAAACAAACCAAAAAAGTCAAACCAAAAAAATAAATAAATGAAAGTGTTAGTTGCTCAGTCATGTCCGACTCTGTGTGACCCCATGGACTGTAGCCCTCCAGGCTCCTCTGTCCATGGGATTCTCCAGGCAAGAATACTACAGTGGGTTGCCATTGCCTTCTCCAGGGGATCTTCCCAACCCAGGGATCGAACCCAGGTCTCCTGAGTTGCAGGCAGATTCTTTACCATCTGAACCACCAAGGAAGGCCATAAATAGACAAACCAAAATAAATAAATAAACAAAAGAATAAAAGAAATTTGTTTCTTACCCTACACACCAGCTGGCAGCATGGTAGTGATACACGAAGCCTTTGAGCACTTGCTCAACGTGCTCCCCCTAGGCTCAGGGTGCTCACATTCTGAAGAGGATGCTCGGGGATTTCTCCTGCCCTTCTCTCCACCCCTTCCACTTCCTCACTGCTGCTGCTGCTGCTAAGCCGCTTCAGTCATGTCCGACTCTATGCGACCCCATAGACGGCAGCCCACAAGGCTCCCCCGTCCCTGGGATTCTCCAGGCAAGAACACTGGAGTGGGTTGCCATTTCCTTCTCCAATGCATGAAAGTGAAAGTGAAGCCGCTCAGTCGTGTCTGACTCTTAGCGACCCCATGGACTGCAGCCTTCCAGGCTCCTCCGTCCATGGGATTTTCCAGGCAAGAGTACTGGAGTGAGGTGCCATTACCTTTTCTGCTAGGACAAGTCAATACTTCTTTTTCTGAGTTCATTGTGTTCTGTTTTGTTAAGGTTTTAAGTTTTTTTTCCACCTCTCTTCAGACATAACTATATATATTTGAAATTTTTCATTATAGAGTTGAAGTCCAAAAATTGTTTTTGCATATAAATTAGATTTCTTTAAGATTCTTTGGATATTTGGAAGGTTTTTTTCCCCACTGAATCAGAACCAAATGGCTTTTACTGGATTACAGTTTATATTTCTTTTATTGATGAGCTACTTATAATTACAATGTCTTGCTATGTAAGTTTGGAAATTTTATATATTCAAAAATATGACTGTTGAAGGTATATATCAGTACTATTATTTCTCTCCATTAGGCTTCTTTCTGTTAGGTTTACTCCTTCGGCATGGTGTTTCACAGTTTTTATAACAATACAGATGAAACAATGGCATATAGATAGTACCTAATTTAGAATTATGTGCTTCAGAATTAAATAGCTGAAGGATTCCAGAAGCCGCTTCAATCAATACACAGCCTACTATATGGGATGGGATCTGTCTGTGGATAGTATAGTCAGATATACTTGACTTTATTTCCTATTTTTAAAAACCTGAACAAATATAAAATTCTTGATTTTATGCCAGGTATTTTGTTATTCCTACCCCTGAGATGTTACCACAAGGAAATCTCTTCATCCATTGCTTTTGAAAATTCACTTTTAACTTCCAGGTTAATTAGACTTGAAACCTGGTTTCATCATTTACTAGCTTTGTGACTTTTCTCATCCATAAAGTGGGGAGAATATGTTTCCTAAAATGCTGTGAGAATTAAATGAAAAAATACATCTGCTTCATTTTACCACATCCTCATCTTGACTGCTGCCTTGCATCTTAAAGGCTGCTGTTATGTCTTTGTACAAATAGTACTCCAGAAAAAAATGTGGTTCTTCTCAGGCTATGCTCTGATCCTCTGCTGAAGAAACCAGGATCAGCGAGTTCAAATCTGGCTCTCGTGATGCCCAAGTCTTTCTCTATCAACTATGTAGGAATGAAAGTTTCACCAGTGACAGTGAGGTAACTTACAGAAACACTGAACTGAAAAATTGGTCAGAAGATTCTGGGGGAAGTGAACTTGAACACTGGACCTTGTTGGCTCCCTTCCCATGATGCCTCCAAGAAAGCATGGCACCAACTAAAGACTGAAGCCTGCCTTAGACCTGCCCTGACCCGAGGCTGGGGAAGGAAGGGCGGTGAGAGCCACTGTTGGGCTCCTTGGCCCTGGGGAAGCCATCGCACCCTCTTTTAGGTCGAAAGGAAGCTGCAGCTTTCTCCCTGAATTGACTGGATCTGAACTCTGTTTATGACAGTGGGTGCCAAGTCCTTTTGCTGGTTTTGTAATTCGGTTTAAGGGACACACCCTAATGAAAGCCGGGAAGAATGACTCACCTGTTGCCATATTTACCATGACCACAATTCCATTTGCTTGAACTCTGCCCTGGTTAAATGTCTCCAGGGACTGCCTTCAAAGCAATGGATGACATTCCCCCACTTCCTCCTGGACAGGCTACTGGGCTCCTTCAGAGCCTTTCACAGCCCAGTACCAAATAGCATGTGACTCCTACCCGTTTCCAGGGCCCACTTGAGAATGAGACTTTGCAGATAAGGATAATGAAAGCAGACCAGAAGTGCTCCTAAAGACATTTCCCCAGTCTTGTCTGATTGTGTGATTCATTTTTCCAGGCAAAGTGTCCACAGTTTATATGTTTAGTGATTAAAACTGAGGATGAGGACAGGGTGAGGATTGCATGCAGTTATTCAGTGAGCATCACTTTACTCAGTGCCGATGGCACGTGCTGTCCCGGGCTTGATGATATAAGGATGGGCAAAGACAGACACATCTCTGTATAGACCAGACATGAGAAATACATTAATACCATAGAAATACACATAAAATTGCACCTCTGATAAGCACTAGAAAGAAGAGGTATATGGTACCAAAAGAACTCACAACCCAGGGATCTGACCCATGTGGACAAGTCAGGACCTTGGAAGCCTAAAATCTGGGATTTTTATCCTGCTTTCCAAAGTCACCAGATGAAATTTGGGGCAGGCTTTTAAAAAGCTTGTGTCCCATGATGAATTAGACACTCTCTGCTTTAACTTAACTCAATGTAAAGGAGAAGAGAAAAGTAACTGTATTAATGGTGTGTTACAAAAAATATGAGAGAGTGCTTTGTGAAATGGCACCAGAAAACCAAATCACAATGAAAGGCGTTATTTTTCAGGGAAATATAAAGTCAAGAACTAGTCTGACTAAATCAATAACCCTTATTTTAAAATTTCACTATTTGTCAAAATTTACCTCCCAAACCTGTGGCTTGATGGTTGGCTTCCAGGCTCATTCTGAATAACCTTCATAGAACCAACGGTTCTGGTGCTTTATAAGCTACTCCATGGCCCAGAAAACCGGAGACGGTTTCCCTGTGCATTTTAAGCAATTGGAAAGACTCAGCTACCAAGATGGGAAACAGCAAAACAGCGCCACTTGAGGACACTGAGACCAAAACTGAGTATAAATCCACGATTTCTAATCTAGAATTCGGAACATGAAAAAGCTCTGAAGCCTGTTTTTTTTTTTTTTTTAATTCATTTGGTGGTGCTGGCCAGTGCTATCCAAACTCCGCACCCTTTGTCTGACTCTCATCCATTCGGGGCACACTGATGACTATGGGGTGCAGTTCCCTTGTCCCATGGGGACAGCTCAGGAGTCCTGGTTCCCAGAACGCCCCTGGGACATAGAGCCAAGGTCACCCTCCATAGGACATCACTGGCATCCTTCTCTTTCTACTCACACTTGTCCACTGGTCCATCTGTTTTTCCTAGGAACACTTCCTAATCCATCATCCTCACCCCTTGTCTGGAGGCCCACTGCTGGAGAATCCATCCCAAGACAGAAAATCTGACCTCAGTTTCTCTGCAGCCATTCTTGACCCGAGACTATTTCTAGCATTTATTTATCTGACTTAGTTTTGCGTTATGTTTGGCTGCTAAATATTAATGTGTTTGATTACAAGGTACTTCTCCAGACTCCACTGGGATTATTACATAACATTCACAGTATATGCATCAGATTACCTTCCTCAAGTCTCATAAAATACAAATTGCAAACACATTTCACCCAAAGGGTTTTAGGTAAGGGATTATGTAGCTATATAAAATACTAACAAATCAAATCCAATGCTATATTAAAGGAATAATAAACCATAACCAATTAAAGTTAAAAAAAAAAAGTTTGTGTCTCCTTAAATCCAGTGTCTCCATTCATAAGAAAGGCAAAGATCCTTAAGCCTCTCCATTAGAGAGAAGATAAACAAGTTAGCATAAAGCTTTGAGAAGCATTAAAGAAATCAATCATTGTTAAGTGTCACTTGCTCTTCAGGGCTTTATTCAAAATTATGAGCACTTGGTTGGATATGTTTGTTCCTAAGGCCTGAAGATAAGAGGTGCAGTGACCCCTGGGGGCTCTAAAATGATGTAAATGTCCCCTGGCTGAGTCATTTGACTAATCACATGATGTCTATTGATATATCTAGTACTTTGAAGACAAAGCTACAATATACCCTCTACCTTTTGTAAAATATTTCCTTCTGTTTTAAACTTCACTCCAAGTACAATTTCAAAATAAGACTTAGGTGTGGACAGACAATCATCTGAGTCCTGTCGTCTGACTTTGACTCTCTTAAGCTTTTGAGGCTTGGGGCATGGTATGTCCCTTCCTGGACCTGATTTTCCTGATCTGTAAAATGGGTTCTAGTTCAGGTCCTGAGTGGTAGTGAGCACTCAGCTGAGGTAAGCCCTTTCCCTGAAGAAGTGTAATGAGTAATAAAGGTAGCAGGGACTCATTGAGGCCCCGTGTATTCGTGTTACAAAGCCATATGGGTCCTGGAAATGTTAGGAGACCAGAGTGTTCCTCCCCTCTGACAGTAGTTTTCCATAAAAGAGATTGGAAAAAATACCATCAGAATAGCCTCCTGTTTGCCTCTGACACCAGAAATAAGAGTAAAATAACTTGAAACGCCTCAAAAATGTGTCTTGGTACTCTTCACTTTGCATGAGTGAACGTAGATGATGAATGTGGACCCAACACCTGCCAAACGGTAGTCCCTACCTCTTGCCCCCTCCCACCCCAACGGAAAGAAACCCCAACTGAGCAATGTGGGGAGGCCAGACTCACAACTTTGCAAAGCAGGTAAATTCAAGGCAAACATTTCCTCTCTCTCTCCTGAGCTGACCGGGTATGTTATTACTGGAACCAAGACAACAGGTATTGGGTAATAGCGATGGGCTGGGCAGAAAGTTTTCATCAGCAGGAGCCAAGTTCTCATTCTAGGTGACTCTGTGGGAAAAAAACAGCCTTGAAGTCAGCAGGCAAATCAGACACTTTCTGATGTTTCTAGCCTAACTGTTTCAATAAGGAAAAGAATTGAAAGCTTTTGAAAAAATCAAAATGGTTAATATGAGTTTCATATTATTCTATTTGTTGCTTCTTTTGCTTGCATGATAGACATGGTAGACATGCAAATACAGAAATGAGGCTTTTATTTTGTCAATTTATGTGAACACTTATTCATTCTTTTGGTCATTCAACAAGCACATCTAACTGTGCAGAAGGCAGATTTTGAGTGAGAAAATTTGTACGTGTGGTCTAAGAAGTATAAATGAATTTATGAAGAAAATGGGTCAGAATGTTAGAAATCACTCCTTTCCAGAAAAGCCAGCATGTGTGGCAGCCATCCTGTGCATAAAAATGGAATAAAGTGATCCAGTACTTTGTATGTATTTTCAGCATTTCCTTTGAGGAATTCAAAGAATAGACTCTTGCTAAAGGCAATACCTGTCACAATCAAGCAAAATATATTAGTTCAAATAACTATTCATCAGCTTATCTTTTCCAGCAGGGCAAGACGCTGAGGACCCAGGAGAGTGGGACACACATCTTCACTGCTTCCTACGCTTATCCCCTTCCCGAGGGACAGCTGTGTCATCCGTAACCTTCAGCAGCCATCTCACTCCTTTGATCTATAACTCCTAGACCAAAATACAAACATATCATACTGTTTCATACCTCTCTGCCTTAAATCCAGTGTCTCCATTCATAAGAAAGGCAAAGATCCTTAAGCCTCTCCATTAGAGAGAAGATAAACAAGTTAACATAAAGCTTTGAGAAGAAATCAATCATTGTTAAGTGTCACTTGCTCTTCAAGGCTTTATTGAAAATTACGAACACTTGGTTGGATATGTTTGTTCCTAAGGCCTGAAGATAAGAGGTGCAGTGACCCCTGGCCTCTCTGCCTCCACGTGTACTGTCCCTTCATCTGGAATGTTCTGTCTACCTTCCACCTCCCTCTAGATACCTGCTCATTCTTCAAATCCCTGTTCAGGCTTCTCATCCTTTGCCTCCTCCCACAGCTTACCAGCCACTTTCTTCTCTCTGGCACTTGAAGACCTTGCCATCCAGCCACCACTGCAGATGTCATGCCCAGTTAGTTATTTATTTGTACATATCATCCCTGATTTATGTTGGGATTACATCCCAGTAAACTTACTGTAAATGGCGAATATTGGAAGTTGAAAATGCAGTTAATACACTTAACCTACCATTGTGGCTGAGCCTAGCCTACCTTCAACATGCTCAGAACACCTACATGAACCTACAGTTGGGCAAAATCTTCTAACACAAAGCCTGATTGATAATAAAATTTTGAAAGCTTCCCTCATAGCTCAGTTGGTAAAGAATCTGCCTGCAACACAGGAGCTGCTGCTGCTGCTGCTAAGTCACTTCAGTCGTGTCCGACTCTGTGCGACCCCATAGACGGCAGCCCACCAGGCTCCCCCGTCCCTGGGATTCTCCAGGCAAGAACACTGGAGTGGGTTGCCATTTCTTTCTCCAATGCATGAAAGTGAAAAGTGAAAATGAAGTCGCTCAGTCGTGTCCGACTCTTAGTGACCCCATGGACTGTAGCCCACCAGGCTCCTCCGCCCATGGGATTTTCCAGGCAAGAGTACTGGAGTGGGGTGCCATTGCAACACAGGAGACCTGGGTTCAATTCCTGGGCCGGGAAGATCCCATGGAGAAGGAAATGGCAACCCACTCCAGTATGCTTGCCTGGAGAATCCCAGGGACAGAAAAGCCTAGCAGGCTACAGTTCATGGGGCTGCAAAGGGTCGGACGCGATTTAGTGACTAAACCACCACCACATGTAACTTATTGAATGCTCTACTGTCGACTGTGGTAATTCTGGTTTCTTTAACTAAATGCCAATGTTGAATTTTATCATGCATCTTAAGAGCCTGTTGAATAGGCTGTCTTATTTCTTATTTGGAGCTTCCCTGTTGCCTCAGATGATAAAGAATCTGCCTACAATGCCAGAGGCCCAGGTTCAGTCCCCTGGGTTGGGAAGATTCTCTGGAGATGGGAATGGCAACCCACTCCAGTATTCTTGCCTAGAGAATCTCAGGGACAGAGGAGCCTGGCAGACTATGATCCATGAGGCTGCAAAGAGTTAGACAAGACTGAACAACCACCACTTTCACTTTCTTATTTGAGTGTGTGTGTGTGCTCCTTAAATCCAGTGTCTCCATTCATAAGAAAGGCAAAGATCCTTAAGCCTCTCCATTAGAGAGAAGATAAACAAGTTAACATAAAGCTTTGAGAAGAAATCAATCATTGTTAAGTGTCACTTGCTCTTCAAGGCTTTATTGAAAATTACGAACACTTGGTTGGATATGTTTGTTCCTAAGGCCTGAAGATAAGAGGTGCAGTGACCCCTGGCCTCTCTGCCTCCACGTGTACTGTCCCTTCATCTGGAATGTTCTGTCTACCTTCCACCTCCCTCTAGATACCTGCTCATTCTTCAAATCCCTGTTCAGGCTTCTCATCCTTTGCCTCCTCCCACAGCTTACCAGCCACTTTCTTCTCTCTGGCACTTGAAGACCTTGCCATCCAGCCACCACTGCAGATGTCATGCCCAGTTAGTTATTTATTTGTACATATCATCCCTGATTTATGTTGGGATTACATCCCAGTAAACTTACTGTAAATGGCGAATATTGGAAGTTGAAAATGCAGTTAATACACTTAACCTACCATTGTGGCTGAGCCTAGCCTACCTTCAACATGCTCAGAACACCTACATGAACCTACAGTTGGGCAAAATCTTCTAACACAAAGCCTGATTGATAATAAAATTTTGAAAGCTTCCCTCATAGCTCAGTTGGTAAAGAATCTGCCTGCAACACAGGAGCTGCTGCTGCTGCTGCTAAGTCACTTCAGTCGTGTCCGACTCTGTGCGACCCCATAGACGGCAGCCCACCAGGCTCCCCCGTCCCTGGGATTCTCCAGGCAAGAACACTGGAGTGGGTTGCCATTTCTTTCTCCAATGCATGAAAGTGAAAAGTGAAAATGAAGTCGCTCAGTCGTGTCCGACTCTTAGTGACCCCATGGACTGTAGCCCACCAGGCTCCTCCGCCCATGGGATTTTCCAGGCAAGAGTACTGGAGTGGGGTGCCATTGCAACACAGGAGACCTGGGTTCAATTCCTGGGCCGGGAAGATCCCATGGAGAAGGAAATGGCAACCCACTCCAGTATGCTTGCCTGGAGAATCCCAGGGACAGAAAAGCCTAGCAGGCTACAGTTCATGGGGCTGCAAAGGGTCGGACGCGATTTAGTGACTAAACCACCACCACATGTAACTTATTGAATGCTCTACTGTCGACTGTGGTAATTCTGGTTTCTTTAACTAAATGCCAATGTTGAATTTTATCATGCATCTTAAGAGCCTGTTGAATAGGCTGTCTTATTTCTTATTTGGAGCTTCCCTGTTGCCTCAGATGATAAAGAATCTGCCTACAATGCCAGAGGCCCAGGTTCAGTCCCCTGGGTTGGGAAGATTCTCTGGAGATGGGAATGGCAACCCACTCCAGTATTCTTGCCTAGAGAATCTCAGGGACAGAGGAGCCTGGCAGACTATGATCCATGAGGCTGCAAAGAGTTAGACAAGACTGAACAACCACCACTTTCACTTTCTTATTTGAGTGTGTGTGTGTGTGTGTGTGTGTGTGTGTTGGGGATGGTTAGGGAGAGGCCAGATTTCAAGATAAGTTATTGAAAACTCCAGGTGCTGTTGTCTCCTCCCAATAGCCCACTGTTAGGTATGAACAGCAGGTGCAATTATTCCATTTTACAGGTGGAAAAATTAGAGCTCAAGTAAATTCATAAAGATGAGAGAGCTAATTGGCAGAAGAGCCATGTCTTCTGACTTGATACTTCTATATTTGGTTAAGGATGTGGTTCGTTATATAATCTGGCAAGTAACTCAGGCTCACTGGGTGACTGAAGTATTTACTGTTGTTTTTAACTGCAGTTTTCTCTAGAAATGAATCAGAGTAAACCTTTCTGTACAGAACACGGCCCCTTCTTTCAGCATCCTCGTGATCCTCCACTCAGATGCCCGCCTTTCCTTTACATGTTTTGCCCAGATCAGCCAGTGCTCCTCTTCTCCCGGGGACTGGATCCTGATGCTGAGCTCTCCCATCGTGCTTCGTTAGGCCCACCCAGTCCCTGGGCTGTGACTTTCTCTGTGGTCACCCTGGCCCCAGTTCCTCATGACGTGATCTTTAACGGCTCTGTGTCTGGCCAGGGCATTTCCCCACTGGGGCTGAGGACCGACAGTTTATCGACAGCCTCTCCTCGCTCCTTGGCTGAGAACTGGCCCTCCTTGCAGGCTGGTGACTGCGCCATCTTCTCGGGTTGCATCTGTTCCTGTCATTTGCAGTCAGGACATTCACATAGCAGAGTAAAGGGTCTCTATCTGTTGCATTGGAACAGAAAACTGAGGGTTTCAGAAATTATGAAAAATACTTACCAGTGATGAAGTGGAAGTGAAAAGAGAGCAAGCTTTGGGAGAGAGTCTCTAATCTCAGGTTCCTCACCCTGTAAAATGAGGATAATAATACCTACCTTGAGAATTACAATAAGAGTTAGAGATATAGATAGGAAATGTCCAGCTTAGTGCCCAGAACAGAGTGGATTCTCCAAAAATTAGAGAGAATAAAATAAAATCTATTTTCTTCACTTTCCATAATAATCAAAATGTGGGCAACAATCCCAAGGGAAATGAAAATACATGTTCATACAAAAACTTGTACATGAAAGTTCATAGCTTTGTTGCTAAGAGCTAAAAAGTAAAACAACAAACCTCCGTTAACTGGTCAATTGATAAACCAAGTGTGGTCTAGCCATACAGTGAATACTGTTCAGCCATGAAAAGGAATGAGGTACTGATACATGCTACAACATGGATGGACTTTGAAAGCATCACACTAAAGAAAGAAGTCAGATACCAGGAGGCCACAGTTGAATAGTTCCATCTATATGCAATCTCCAGAAAATGCAAATCCATAGAGACAGAATGAGTGGTGACCAGGGGCTAGAGAGAGGGGATGATGAGAAACAGCTGCTGACGGGTACAAGGCTTCTTTTGGGGTGATGAAAATGTTCTGAAATTAGATCATAGTAATGGTTGCATAGCTCTGTGGGCACACTAAAAACCACTGCATTATATACTCTCAAAGGGTGATACTAGGTGTGTGAATTATAGCTCAATAAAGGTATTATTTACAAATAGGAGCAGAATTAAATATGCCTTAGTTGCTCTGGGAAGAAATGTTATAGATGGCGTTTGTGCAAGTATACCTGTGTGCTTACGATGTGTTTCATTGTTTTTTCTTTTGTTTAATAGTGACTCTATTGCTATTAGACTGACTGGGAGAATTATTTAGACCTTGCCCAACCTGTGCATGTCAGTCTTTCTTTGTCCCTGAAGATGCTTTCTGAGTATGAGGAAGCAGGACAGTGATACTCCTGCTATCCTCCCAACCATACCTGAAATATTTAATTACTGAAATATGTGCCCTGAGCACGTGCAGATGGATGGGCAGTGGTTATTCAGGGCTGAGATAATGTGGTCTTTGTGTTAGGTCCCTGGTTTCCACAGAGGGCCTGCCATGGTGGAATATATTTATGGCATCTCAGCCTAACCGGTTAAAACAGGCTTTTATCTCTAAACCTGAATATCTGGCTTTTTGGGGAAAGTCTAGCATTTCTGGGCACGCATTCTAGCATGGCAGCAGTCGGAGGGCATCTGCGTGTGTCTCTGCCTTACAGTTCTCCTGTCACACCGTCCCCTCAGACTGGGCCTGTCTCACTCCTGCGTGTAACCTGGGCTCAGCCTTTGCAGGCATTTGGGTTGAACTGAGGAACATCTTCCTGAAATTGTCCATTTATTCACTCATTAAACTGATGGTTAGTGCCTGCTTTACATGGTAAGCTCTGTTAGGTGCTGGAATAGTCCTGTTCACAGGGAAGAGGGTCAGGTAACAGAGAAAGGCAGGAGCAGGGCAAGAGCAGCTGCGATGTCGGGAGCATGGGCAGGGAATCGACGTGTGTACAGGCCTGGGGCGGGAGGTTCAGGGCTCCCGGAGAATGTGTCCCTGGATAGGATGGCATCTTCTCTCTGGTATCAGAACTTTAGTTTTTGACCCACTGAAGAACATTTCACTAGTAACTCCATTTCTTCAGGGCATAGCCACAAATTAAGAAAACTGAATAGAATTGGAAAATCCAGCAAGGAAAAGAGGAAATAAAGAGTAGGTGAAAAGGAGTGGGAAGAAGAATAAACAAAGGAGAAAGAAGAAAAACAGGAAAAAGCGTACTTAGATAAACGAGAGACATATTTATCTTGTCTCGGATGTTGCCACTGATGCTTTCATGAAATGCCAAGGTTTTTGGCTCCAAGGAAAATTATGCCAAAGGGAACTTCAGCAAAGCTTATAGGAAACTAATGAATCTTCCCATTTTTCTTGTTTTATTTCCTGTCATCCTTTCATGTTGAGATGTTAACATTGATTAATGTGCTTGATCAGACAGAGAATTCCTTCCAGTTTAGCAGGTGGGCATCACTGCCTGTGGGTGTGTGTGGTGGGCTGTGTGAGCTCGTGTTGGAAGGGGTATCAAAAGGCCTGAAGGAAAAGTTCAGGTTCTAACCCCTACCATTTCTATGGCTTCAGCAAGACACAACCTCTCATCCTCATCCTTCTCATCTATGTATGTGTGTGCTTAGTCGTTCAGTCATGTCCGACTCTTTTGACCCCAAGAATACTGGAGTGAGTAGCATATCCCTTCTCCAGGGGAGCTTGCCAACCCAGGTATCGAACTGGGGTTTCCTACATTGCAGGTGGATTCTTTACCAGCTGAGCTACCAGGGAAGCCCTAACATGGAGAAATAAAAAGAATGTCTATCTTAGCTAATCATGAAGCTCAAAATGAGACACTGTGTGAGATATGGGGGTGAGGGGTTTTTAACACCAAGAGAGGAAAATCTAGCTCATGATCGAAATATCAAGAAATGGTCTATTTGTAATATGTCTGATTAAGTTCATCCTGATTTTATTAAAATGATAATGGGCTTTTGAATTCACCATTACCTGGTCAATCTGCAAATTTTAACCATGCCTCCTTCTTGCTCTTTAGGAGTGCAATTGATTACTTGGTTGATTCCATTTCCAGAATTAGCATTTCTTTTTACATCACTCTTACACAGTCTTTAGATGTAATGCCTATGATTGTTTCTGAGACTGAATGGTTCATACTAAGGAAGGACACCAAGAAAATAGAAATATTTATTTGTTGGTGAGGGGGGTTTCATGAGAAGTGAGTTTTCCTGATTTGTTAGTTCATTAGGAAGAATTGCTACTAACTGATTTGGTAGGATCTAGGAGAAGACTTTTGTTGGAAGAAATTCCCAGGTTCTAGTTCATATCTGTATCCTGATACGAAACATATTCACAGCTAGTCCACCCAGCAGACAGAGTCTAGTCTTTTAAACAATACTACACAGTAGCCGGGAGGCAAGAATCCATTGTCGTATTTTGCCAAGTGGCCAAACATGTCTCTTCCCACCTTGGCAGGACAGCAGCTGGTGAGCCTGTCCCTGAGAGCAGAGACAGAGGTGGTAGGACTTGATAACATGCCCTTTCTTGAAAATGAATTTCACTAGTTGCTTCTAAAAGTGAAATTTTATTTGTAGGTGGAGCTCTTTATTTTCTACACCAATGAGTCTTCCTTGCTGGATGAAAACATGAGGCAATTAAGAGGGCAATTCAGATTTTGAAGTCTCAAGTTGGAAAATTCATTTTTTGCCAGCTCGCTAGTCATGGCATGAATGGTCCAGGTGGTGACTAACTTTGTTGTTCATTCCATCATAGCTCCCTTGAGCCTCTTGCAGGTTCCAAGACAGCGAAGATCAATCGCTGCACAGCATTGCCTTCCTCTTGCCCCACTGACTGCAGCCCTGTTCCTCTGTAGCCTTGGAAGTCTAGACTTTCTGGGGAGGCAGGAAAGCTAAGAACATTCCCTGAGGGTCAGTGCGGATGGAGGTGATCAGGAGTACTGTGTCCTCAGTGTCTGTGTTCCACTTGCAGAGTGGTCCAGTCTGCATCTTTAATTTGGCTCCAGTGGCCCCTCACTTAGTAATGTGAGTTTAGCTCTCACAACCTCAGTAGTTCTTATAAAAAGAAATGAGCCAGTTGCAATTATTTCAAATTGGCTACTTGCTTAGGAGCCAAGACTGAGGAATGAAAACTGACCTTCTAAAACAAGGAGGAAAGTCAGTGTGTTTAGACGTCGCCAAAGAAACTTCAGTTTTATTTTTGGCCGCAGCCAAGTAGGAAGGCTTGGTCACTCTGAAGACTTGTTTGTCTGCTGGTCTGCTGCAGAGGCTCTTGCTTCCCCTGTAACAGGACCATGCACCTGCTGGCCTAGGGGCTTCATCAGCCAAGAAAATCCCTGTACGTGCTGTTGACTGAATTTGCAGTATGTGCGTGCGCACCAAGTTGCTCAATCATGTCCGACTCTTTGTGACCCTTTGGGCTGTAGCCCGCCAGGCTCCTCTGTCCATGGGATTCTCTAGGCAAGAATACTGGAGTGCACTGCCATGCCCTCCTCTAGGGAATCTTCCTGACCCAGGGATCAAACCCACGTCTCTTACATTTCCTGCATTGGCAGGTGGATTCTTTACCACTGAGCCACCTGGGAAGCCTGCAGTATGTATTTACTGCTGTCCTAATCTGACTTTGAATCCAAGACTCATGGGCCTTTGGTGACATGCACAGGTAGGGAAGAGGAAGAGGCAAGAGGAACTAGGTGCAGAAGCAGAGAGGAAGCGGACGTGCATCTTGATGGTGAGACATGACGAAGACTCCCTCCTGAGGCCATATGGATATTGCCTCTGTATCTGCCAGCTCTTGCATTTCAGGTGCCACCAGCTCCAAAGAAAGCCAGCAGACTAATGGACAGAAAGGGGACCAACCACGAGCATCACAGGAGTATCAGGGCCACAGTTCTCCTGAAGGTGGAGGAGGGAGACCTCTTAGTGGCTGGCAGGTTCCAGTATTCCTGAGACTCCAGGTCGCTCTCCCATGAGGCCTTCAAAGAAAATTAATTACATTAGGATTGGCACAGCTTAAGAGCTGAGCTCTCCTTGCTATGTCATTGGGAGCCGGAGAGATGATTTAAGATGATTTAATGTGACTCTCTACTCTGGTTGGGAGAATTGAGGCCAAGATTGAACAGGCTTTGCCTCCCAGGAGCCTGGTGTTCCAGCCAGTACCTGTTTGTGCTTCATAAACAGTGGTGTTCCAGTCTGATTGGTGAAATCACTAATCACTGTGTATCACTTTGTCAGTCACCTCTCCAGGTGTATCTTCACATCATTCCTTGCTTTCTTCAAGGAATCCTCTAGCCGTGTCCGTTACCTCTCAGTGTGCTTTTCTTGATCTCATTGGGAATAGATGGCAGACTCATCTTCCATGGGACTGGAAGGAGCTGTGGGTTTGAGAGGAAGCCTCGGCTTCTCCTGCACACTCTGTGTCCTTGATGGATAAATCCGTCCAGCTGCAGGTTTTTGTGTGTCCTGCAGCTGGTGGAGCTGTAGGGCGGGTCAGGCACTGCACTATTACATTTTCTGCAGGGCTCTGAAAACAGAACCTTTAACTCAGGCCTCAAGTTTCCTCAGGGAGCTTGCATCTGGGCCTTTTCTCTGTCTCTCTCTCTCTCTCCAACCCTCTGAAGACACCAGGGCCTGCATGCTTTCATGATTATGTATTCGAACGGAAACACATTTTCATCAGAGGGATTAAAAAGAAGCAGTTAGAAGTGTCTGCCTGGATTTCTGTTTATTTGCCTTCACCAGGGGAGTGGAGGAGCAGGGCGGTGTTCTCGAAGGGGCGGACTGCAAGCCCTCCTCAGTGGCCTGGAGCCGGCCCCTCTGTTCTTCCTCTGTGACAAGGCAGGAGACTTGGCCGTGTGCATCAGAGGCGGCTGTGGATGGACCTGCAACCACAGTGGGAGGACTTGCTCATTTCCCTGGAAGCCTGCGGACAAAGAGAATCTAAACAATTGGGGGAAGTAACCGGATAGGAAATATAAAACTTAATCAGGAGAGTATTCAAAGTCTCTGCCGCTACTTTTAATTAGACACATCTATCTTTGCAGATTTCACGCAGCTAATTTCTCAGGATGCTTGGCAATATGGATACTTAGGCAGAGTTTGGAGTTGTTTAGTCTGTACACCAGGAAAGTAAATTTCATATAATGAGACCTTTGTTAAAATAATTAGGAGAAACGCATCAATGAGTAGGGAGGGTGAAGAGAACGTCAGTCCCATGTAATGCAGAAGCCAACAGTCAAGGAAAGAAGTAAGTGCTGGCTGAAGTTTCCTACACCGTACATAAGGCATTTGGGAATAATATGGAATTCCTAAAACTTTTGGCTTGCACTGCAGTCAAGATTTTGGGGGTTGGTATTGTTTTAACTTACTCTTACCCATAACACTTTGAGTGAAGACGAATGTGCATTAGTGGGTTCTCAGTTTCAGGACTTGCTCTACACGTGCTTCATACCGTGAGACGAGTGGGTTGACGATCCTGGTGCCCTTTCCAGCTGTGATGCCGGACGTTATGCTGGGCCTTGTGGCTGTGGCCGTGTGTGGCTGGGGATGGGTTTTTGCTGATAGGCTGTACTTCTCGGCACAGCTGCAAGCTGGATGGGGTCCATGCCTCCCTCCCACGTTGCTTCCTGGCCCATTTTCCCACCTGCTCGTACTCCCCCACCTCTGTCCTAACATGCTCACCTAGTGTCCCCCAACTATCAGCAACACACATCACCTCTCTTCCCTCCAGAAAATAGAATGTCCAGGTGGGTCTGTGGGTCTCTCCCTCCTACATCTTGTTTCAAAGAAAGGAGCTGGTTCTAATCTGATTTTCAGAAAAGACTTGAAAGTAGATTGAATCGGCCGTTGGCATCACCTCCTGATCCTCTATTTTTTGAATAATGTTTTAAATAACACGAGTTTTCATTCAGATACCCATTTTATGAAATAAGATGTTCAAATATTAGTCACACCCCTCTTTCCTTCATGTTTCTATACCTTGTGACATAAGCTGCATATCACCATGTTACTTGGTGTTTTACAGAAATTTATTCCCTGTGTAACGTGGCCTTTCACTATGCTTTGCTTAACAATTTATTTTTCCTCTCTTGAACATTCTTTCTCTTAAAGATTTCTCATCCTCTCTTAGAGATTTCACTTGTTCCTTTTGGAGCAGCCGTGACCCCCAAAAGCTCAAGTAGGAAGAATAAAAACCATTATAGATTGGGTTTAACAAAATTCTATGTACTGAATTGCTTTATATGGAAGTGACCACTGTCACATCTCTTCATTTGCTCTTGTCAAGGCCATGCTCCCAGGGAACCGCCACTGCTGATAATGCCTAGCTTTCCCTCCCCAGTAGGAACTGCTGAATTGCCAATAAAGTGTAAATTGCCAGTAAAGTGTAAAAAGTGAGAGTATATGTTTACTCTCACTCAAGTGTCTCAGATACCTCTCTTTTCCCATGATTCTTTCTTTCCCATTTGTCCTCTGTTTCTTCCTGCCTTCCCCCCTTCCATCCTGTTTTAATCTTATTCAGCGTGGTTTTAAAAAATCAGGACTAGTGTTGAATTTTCACTAATGCTTTAGGATTTTTGTAGCATATTCATTGAAAGATAACTGTTCTGTATTGTGTCTTTATCAGGGTTGGGTATCGCTGTTGCACTTGCGTTATTAAAAGGACTTGGAACAAGCCACATAACCATGGAAGTAGCTAATGTGTTAAGATGGGCTTTCCAGATGGCTCCGTGGTGAAGAATCCACCTGCCAATGCAGGAGACGAAGGAGATGCGGGTTCTATCCCTGAGCTGGGAAGACCCCCAGGAGGAAATGGCAATCCACTCCAGTATTCTTGCCTAGGAATCCCATGGATAGAGGAGCCTGGCAAGCTGCTGTCCATGAGTGGCAGAGTTGAACATGGCTGAGTGCACACATGTGCACACATACTCTTAAGATATCTGGTAGAATTTCCCTATGAAACCATCTGGATCTAGTGTCTTCTTTTGTTCCTTTCTTTATTTCTTCCAAGAAAACTGTTCTCTTTAAGTTTTATGTTTCAACTGGAATCAATTTTGCTAACATGCATCTTGCTAGGCCATCTTCTATAATATCTAGTTTTCAAATTTATTTTTCATTGAGGTATATGAATTAATTGCATATGATTTTTTAAAAAATTCTTTCATATCAGTCATATTCCCTTCATCTTTGTCTTTTCTTATTTATAATTTTGGCCTACAATATATTTAGTCAAAATCTGGCTATGGAGAAAAGTACCAGGATGCAGGAGAGGTACATAGAGTTTTTCTGGGCCACTCTAACTGGGCCAAATTCCATTATACGTAACTCCAAAACAGTGTTCAGAATCTTTTACAGTGTCCACATTTGATTGTTAAGGTTTGCTCCATCTATAGACCACATGCTGAGATTGAGACATAGATATAGATACGTATATATGTACATGTAATAAAAAATATTATACAGTGAAGAAGAACAAAAATTTGTTCTGGAACAGCATTCATTATTTTCATAATACATATTCAGCTTCCAATAAATGACTTATCCAGGGAAAAATTTCAGCAGCTCAATTCATCCCACTTCTACAGTTTCTTAATCTAGAACTATAATAGCCTGGGGAACATTTAGAGTAGTAAGTTTGAAATATATTTATTAATATTCTCATTCACTCATTTGTTCATTCAACAAGTATAAATTTAGTGCTTACAAGAACAGAGCATGAGTGAAACATAAAGTATTTGTACATTTTAGCACATGTGTAAAAAATAAAATAACTTAGAAAAAAATGCATGAGTTGGATAGTCAATGTTCGTTAAGTTTATTGCTGTGCCGAACAAGATGATACAGGAAATAAGCAATACAAGTGTTGAGAGAATGTAGACATTTGTAACTGGAATGATTAGCCACAGCTTTTGGTAGCAGGTAGAATCTGGGATAAAGCTTATCACAAAGAAGGGAAGGAAAGCCTGGGCTTGAAAATAAAAGGAACATCAGGATAAGGCAGTTTTCTTTTAGGAAATATTGGTGTAAAGATATGGATATTTTTAAACTATTTATGAAATATTTCAAATCAGGCATTTGAACTTCATTCTGTAGGCAGTAGAGAGTCACTGAAGTTTTTCCAACAAAGAAATGAAAGGCCATCATTAATATTTTAGGTAGATTGATTTGACAGTGTGGTATATCGTATGATTTGAAGATAAAAGCAACTAAGAAATTGCTGCAGTAGGGTCTTCCCTGTTGGTCCAGTGATTAAGACTCTGCACTGCCAATGCAGGGGCGCAGGTTCAATCCCTGGTCCAGGAACTAGAATCCGCACGCTGTGCAGTGCAGCCAAAAAAAAAGAAATCGCTAGGGTAAAGACTGGAAATAATGTAAATGTCCATTAGTAGGAGGATGATTAAATAATTATGGTATACCCATCAGTGGATACTCTGCCGTCACAAAAATGATGAGACACTCTTCAACTGTTGCTATGACACGATTACCAAGATATGATGGGTGAAAAAGCAAGGTATATATACGAAGTATACAAACTTTTCACAATGATCCTTCAAGTATAAAAGGTTAATATTCAAAGTATGAATAAGTAGTATCAATGTTTTAAAATATACACTACTGTGTTAATTTACTTGAGAACTAATCAGAGTCTGGACCTGGCCGGTAGCTGCATGAGCAAAGAGGAAAAGAAATTCAAAGATCTGTCAAAGAAAGAAATAGCAGGTCTTTGTAACTTACTATCAGATACAGAGACAAAAGACAATGAAAAATCACATGTGCCTCTAAGATTAGAAACCTAAGTGACTGGAAAACTGATTAAGCGGGGGAAGGGTAAACAACGAGTTCACAGAATGTTCTCTGCTACTCACTCAGGTTCATCCATAGGCCTCCACTCCACGTAGTGATAGGCTTGCTGTACGTTTTTCAACCACTCCCTGAGTATTTCTGTTGTATTATCCACATTGTGGTCTGTGGCCGCCCTGCATGACAGAAAGCACCACACAGTTCAGTTACTACGTCATCCAAAGACAGAGGAAGGAAGCCAAAAGACTCCAGATAAACTGAAAGGAGAACGGCCAGTTCTAGACACTATGTACAAGAAAATGACTCCCTCGTGTTCCAATCTAGACAATCAATTTCTGAAGCGAGAGATATGGCTTTCAACCATCTCTGTGTCATTAGATCCTTAAGCGGTACTTGGCCAATAGTAGAATTGATCTAAAAAAACAGTATATGTGTAAAATGGAAAGTTTTCCATTTGTTTTAATTTTTAGGTATCTGATTTTTAGGTATCTACCTTTTAACTTCATAAGAGCAACTCTCAATTTAAGCAATAATTCAGTTGCATTTTCAAGTCCCACAGAATTTTTAATCAGTGCTGCTTTAATCAAACACACACAGAGGGGGAAATTACAATAGCAGTTTTCAGTATAAAATTCAAAGTCCAAGGTATCTTCACCTATGTATTTTGGATAACTCCACCATCACTTACACAAAATAGAATACCTTCAAAAGTCTACAATGTATGTAAACTTGTTTCTGCTCTATCTTGAAAGTTTAACAAACTGATTCACTTAAAAAGGAATTTAAGTCATTTATTAAAACAAAAATGTTTTCAAACAGTGTCACAAAGCAAACATGCGCTATGTATAATAGAATGCATCTAAAACAAAGTTATTCAGAACACCCCAACATGAACAGATATGCCAGCCAATTGGAAAAGAAAGAAGGAAAGCATGGGTTGCAATCTTGACATCAAATAAGGTAGAATTCAGGCCAAAATTATTAAACATAACAAGGCAAAATTGTAATAATAATAATAATGCTAAATAATGTCATTCACATCAACAATATAATAAATGTGCATATCCACATACCTATATATAGAACAGGGGTTGGCAAACTTTTCTTTAAAAGCCAGACAGTGACTATTTTAGGTTTGTAGGCTATATACTCTCTGTCGTAGCTACTTAACTCTGTCATTGTAGCAGTGAAGCAGTCATTCATAACACATGAATGAATGAGCATTATTGTGCTCCAGTAAAGATTTGTTTATGCAAGTAGGCAACAGGCTGTGGTTTGCCAAGCCCTATATAGCAGAAAGTATAGAAAGGCAAAGCAAGCACCAATAATAGGAGATGCTAATATGCTACTTTCAGTTAAAGAAAGTGCAAAGGGGAGAAAGTCAATATGTAAAGAGCCTATGGAACACAATAATAGAGATTCTACTTTTTTCTCAGTGCACATGAAACATTCACAAAAATTGACCAAAGATGTGTATAAGAGACAGGTCATATTCCCTTCATCTTTGTCTTTTCTTATTTATAATTTTTGTGTTATCTGGGTTATATTAACTAGTGATTGTCTTTTGTTGAGTTTTTACTTAAAAAAAGTAACATTTCTTTTGTTTATTAATTCTGCTTTTTCTCTGTTTTCTACCTCATGACTTTCTACTTTCATCTTTATTCCTGTTTGTTTTGTTGCTCTTTCTCTAGCTTTTGGAGTAGGAGTTTAACTCATTAATTTTTATTGATTTAAGGATAAAAAACTGAATTTTCTCTGACCACTGCTTTAATTGCCTCCCTCAGTTCTGATCTCTAGTGTTTTTATTATTTCTCTTTAGAAGTTCTAAAGTTGATTTGTATTTCTTCTTTCGCTTAATAGTTGTTTTAATAGAGAGTTTTTAATGGAATTTTGGAGGTTTTATTACTAATTTTTTATTTTATGAAGTGATCAGAGAATGCTATAAATATTATTCCAGTTTTGTAAAGCTTTCTTCATAGTGTAATTGTTGGTCAATTTTTGTGAATGTTTCATGTGCACTGAGAAAAAAGTAGAATCTCTATTATTGTGTTCCATAGGCTCTTTACATATTGACTTTCTCCCCTTTGCACTTTCTTTAACTGAAAGTAGCATATTAGCATCTCCTATTATTGGTGCTTGCTTTGCCTTTCTATACTTTCTGCTATATAGGGCTTGGCAAACCACAGCCTGTTGCCTACTTGCATAAACAAATCTTTACTGGAGCACAATAATGCTCATTCATTCATGTGTTATGAATGACTGCTTCACTGCTACAATGACAGAGTTAAGTAGCTACGACAGAGAGTATATAGCCTACAAACCTAAAATAGTCACTGTCTGGCTTTTAAAGAAAAGTTTGCCAACCCCTGTTCTATATATAGGTATGTGGATATGCACATTTATTATATTGTTGATGTGAATGACATTATTTAGCATTATTATTATTATTACAATTTTGCCTTGTTATGTTTAATAATTTTGGCCTGAATTCTACCTTATTTGATGTCAAGATTGCAACCCATGCTTTCCTTCTTTCTTTTCCAATTGGCTGGCATATCTGTTCATGTTGGGGTGTTCTGAATAACTTTGTTTTAGATGCATTCTATTATACATAGCGCATGTTTGCTTTGTGACACTGTTTGAAAACATTTTTGTTTTAATAAATGACTTAAATTCCTTTTTAAGTGAATCAGTTTGTTAAACTTTCAAGATAGAGCAGAAACAAGTTTACATACATTGTAGACTTTTGAAGGTATTCTATTTTGTGTAAGTGATGGTGGAGTTATCCAAAATACATAGGTGAAGATACCTTGGACTTTGAATTTTATACTGAAAACTGCTATTGTAATTTCCCCCTCTGTGTGTGTTTGATTAAAGCAGCACTGATTAAAAATTCTGTGGGACTTGAAAATGCAACTGAATTATTGCTTAAATTGAGAGTTGCTCTTATGAAGTTAAAAGGTAGATACCTAAAAATCAGATACCTAAAAATTAAAACAAATGGAAAACTTTCCATTTTACACATATACTGTTTTTTTAGATCAATTCTACTATTGGCCAAGTACCGCTTAAGGATCTAATGACACAGAGATGGTTGAAAGCCATATCTCTCGCTTCAGAAATTGATTGTCTAGATTGGAACACGAGGGAGTCATTTTCTTGTACATAGTGTCTAGAACTGGCCGTTCTCCTTTCAGTTTATCTGGAGTCTTTTGGCTTCCTTCCTCTGTCTTTGGATGACGTAGTAACTGAACTGTGTGGTGCTTTCTGTCATGCAGGGCGGCCACAGACCACAATGTGGATAATACAACAGAAATACTCAGGGAGTGGTTGAAAAACGTACAGCAAGCCTATCACTACGTGGAGTGGAGGCCTATGGATGAACCTGAGTGAGTAGCAGAGAACATTCTGTGAACTCGTTGTTTACCCTTCCCCCGCTTAATCAGTTTTCCAGTCACTTAGGTTTCTAATCTTAGAGGCACATGTGATTTTTCATTGTCTTTTGTCTCTGTATCTGATAGTAAGTTACAAAGACCTGCTATTTCTTTCTTTGACAGATCTTTGAATTTCTTTTCCTCTTTGCTCATGCAGCTACCGGCCAGGTCCAGACTCTGATTAGTTCTCAAGTAAATTAACACAGTAGTGTATATTTTAAAACATTGATACTACTTATTCATACTTTGAATATTAACCTTTTATACTTGAAGGATCATTGTGAAAAGTTTGTATACTTCGTATATATACCTTGCTTTTTCACCCATCATATCTTGGTAATCGTGTCATAGCAACAGTTGAAGAGTGTCTCATCATTTTTGTGACGGCAGAGTATCCACTGATGGGTATACCATAATTATTTAATCATCCTCCTACTAATGGACATTTACATTATTTCCAGTCTTTACCCTAGCGATTTCTTTTTTTTTGGCTGCACTGCACAGCGTGCGGATTCTAGTTCCTGGACCAGGGATTGAACCTGCGCCCCTGCATTGGCAGTGCAGAGTCTTAATCACTGGACCAACAGGGAAGACCCTACTGCAGCAATTTCTTAGTTGCTTTTATCTTCAAATCATACGATATACCACACTGTCAAATCAATCTACCTAAAATATTAATGATGGCCTTTCATTTCTTTGTTGGAAAAACTTCAGTGACTCTCTACTGCCTACAGAATGAAGTTCAAATGCCTGATTTGAAATATTTCATAAATAGTTTAAAAATATCCATATCTTTACACCAATATTTCCTAAAAGAAAACTGCCTTATCCTGATGTTCCTTTTATTTTCAAGCCCAGGCTTTCCTTCCCTTCTTTGTGATAAGCTTTATCCCAGATTCTACCTGCTACCAAAAGCTGTGGCTAATCATTCCAGTTACAAATGTCTACATTCTCTCAACACTTGTATTGCTTATTTCCTGTATCATCTTGTTCGGCACAGCAATAAACTTAACGAACATTGACTATCCAACTCATGCATTTTTTTCTAAGTTATTTTATTTTTTACACATGTGCTAAAATGTACAAATACTTTATGTTTCACTCATGCTCTGTTCTTGTAAGCACTAAATTTATACTTGTTGAATGAACAAATGAGTGAATGAGAATATTAATAAATATATTTCAAACTTACTACTCTAAATGTTCCCCAGGCTATTATAGTTCTAGATTAAGAAACTGTAGAAGTGGGATGAATTGAGCTGCTGAAATTTTTCCCTGGATAAGTCATTTATTGGAAGCTGAATATGTATTATGAAAATAATGAATGCTGTTCCAGAACAAATTTTTGTTCTTCTTCACTGTATAATATTTTTTATTACATGTACATATATACGTATCTATATCTATGTCTCAATCTCAGCATGTGGTCTATAGATGGAGCAAACCTTAACAATCAAATGTGGACACTGTAAAAGATTCTGAACACTGTTTTGGAGTTACGTATAATGGAATTTGGCCCAGTTAGAGTGGCCCAGAAAAACTCTATGTACCTCTCCTGCATCCTGGTACTTTTCTCCATAGCCAGATTTTGACTAAATATATTGTAGGCCAAGGTCAGTGTGAGAAATATCAGAGAAGGTATTTTTAGGGGCAACATATTCAGGAAAAAAAAAAAAAAAAAAGACATGAATTCGACTGATTTTTGTAGAGACGATTGGGGAAAACATTTCAGAGACTTCCTGTGTAACAAACAGTTTTATTCATCTTATTTGGGTGGTTATGGTCTCAGTTCTGTGGTTTCTCTTTTACTGAGGCAAATGTCCTGCCAGTGTGCAGCTACAAGAACTTGAAATGGTGGCCAGTTTGGGGCCCCTGTGACTTTATCAATGTCAGTACCAGGTGGGAGCTTTCAGAGAGGTTTTCAAGGGTGAGCCAACCCATGGAGCTGCCTCCATGGCCGTGGATGAGTCTTGGCAGCCTTGTGGGTGTTGAGAGACATCCAGCATTATGTATTTGCTCCGTGATCTCACTCTGTCTGGGGTAGATCAACATGTTGGACTCTGTAGAGTCCTTTACTGAGACTTGACCACGGAAGATAAACCTTTGTTTTTCCCGGGAAGCTCCTAATTTGATGCTGTCCCATTTTCAAATGTATCTGATGGCTGAATGTATGAGAAAGTGTCTAGGAACATGAGCTTTGGCGTTATTCCTAGATTCAAATTCTGGCTATATCCCTTATTAATGGCATAATGTTAAGCAAATGACTTAACCACTCTGACCAGTTTCCTCGGCTGTAAAGAGGGGAGAGTGGTAGCACTTCATCATAAAAACAGTGAATTCTGATGAGAACTGAAATATTGGGTCAGCCAAAAAGTTCATTCAGGTCTTTCCATAAGATGTACAGAAAAACCCAAACAAACCTTTTCGCCAGCCTAGTGTTTCATATAAAGATTCCTGTGTATGGGAAGCAGCAAATTACTTAATCTCTCCTTGCTCTAATTTCTTATATGTAATAAGGGGATAATGATAACCATAATAGTATCGACTTCCTAGGGTTACTACTGGAAGATAAAATGGATTAGTATGTAGTGCCTGCAATATATAAGCATTCAGTAATTATTAGCCATCATCATCATCATCATCATCATTATTATTATAGGTCTTACCCTGATGAAATTGGACCAAAGCACTGGCCTGCCTCTCGTTTTGCCCACGTGATGAAACTACGACAGGCAGCCCTTCGAACTGCGAGGGAAAAATGGTCAGACTACATTCTGGTAAAAACAGATGTTTAATTTCTTGACACCTGTTATCTAGAATGTGTCCAGAGCAATTGTCGATAATCTAGGACTGTGGGAGCAATCAAAACGACCCTTTTTAGGCCTTTCCTCCTCAATGTTCTAACAAAGGCACAAGAAAAAATCTGGAGAACTTAATATCGTGAGACCTGGATTTCATCTCAGACCCATTCCTCACATGCATTTTTAGTGAGTAAGCAAATAAGCTCCTGAATTATTCTATCTCTTTATTGTAGTAAACATGAAAAGCCCTAAATCTTTTTAGTTCAGAGGGAATGCTGTGGATAAAGCAATATTACAGGTCTTAACTTCTTGGGACTTCCCTGCTGGTCCAGGGGTTAAGACTCTAAGCTCTCAATGCAGGAGGCCTGGGTTTGATCACTGCAGCATGAGGGTCAACTAGATCTCACTGAAGAGCCTGCATGGCTGCATGCCCCAACAAAGATCAAAGGTCCACACGCCACAGCTAAGACCCAGCACAGCCAAATAAATACATTAAAAAAAAAAATTTTTTTTTTTTTTTTTTTTTTTAAGAAAAACTCTTTTAGAAGAGCTTCAGGGATATGAGAAATTAATTACTTAAAAATAGTCAAATTAACAGCCCTGAAATGCTGTTCCTTTTGGCTCCTGAGTGTCTGGGGACCGGCACCTCTTCCTTGGTTTCCTAGTTGCTCCTAATTTTGCTGGATCCTCCTGGGGAATTTCTCTCCATGAAGAGGCCCCATTACTTTCCTTAGAACTTGCAGAGTGGTCCAGAAACATGCTGGCCTTGAAGATTAGGAATCCATGTTCTGTCCCATCCTTGTCCTCCAGGAACCTGGGTCTCCATTGGAAAGGACAGGTCCCTGAGCAGTAAGGAGCCGCAGTCCCTGTTCTCATTTGAAAACTGACAGACTCTTCTTTCTCCACAAGTTTATGGCAACCAAGTTCTTCCTCTGAGTGCACCCCCACAAATCCATTTAATTCTTTTGGCAAACCTTTTTCAGTACAATACTAGAAATAGCACCAACGAAACAAAGCCAGTGATGTTTCATAAAACTAATGGACGTCTGTTCTCTGACTCCTAAAGGGAACACTTTTGAACACCCTCAGCCTCGCAATCACAACAGAAATCAGCCCAATAGTTTATCACTCACCCATTTTCAATACAAATAATTGCATAGAAGTTTCAGTTGTGCTAATATTTAACATTGCATATGTTTAAATGTCTTTGAAGTGTACAAGTGCTGAGCCACAAAATTTTGAGTAAAGAGATTGACTATCAAAAGAATGAAAGCTACTGAGGTTTTACTTTCTGTGTGTGTGGGAAATATACATACATAAACTCTACCATCTTAATTTTTTAAGTGCAGTGTAATTATTTTATATAATAGAAACTGCTATGCTGTCCCTGTAAATGAATGTGTTAACACAAATTTCTGATAAGAATGGGAAATAGCTTCACTAGTATGTAATGTACTTTAAACAAAAAATTCTAATGGTACCATTAAGAGAGCATTGATGGATTCATTTGGGGCCAGTTTGACATTACTATAGACAACCTAAATAGGTCTGTTCATTTGTACTTAGAATGAGCACACAATAAACGCGAATGAATCTTTTAAGGGCTTGAGAGCCATTCATATATTTAGCAAGGTGTAGCTTGAGTTCCAGTCTAGTATTTGCCCAGCGATAACACCAATTCATTGTTTGGTGGCTTATGCAGAGCTAAACATGTGGAAATTAGACTGGATGCATTTTGCCTAAATGAAAGCTATCCAGCCCCAAGGGGTTTCCATAAGGAAAACATGGAGAGCTGGTTCTGTATGGCAGGGCAAGTTTCCACGATCCTTTGGCAAGTGTTAGGTTACTCTTATACCCATTACTGAAAAGTACCTTTTCATCTGATGTTGTCCTTTTCTTTTCCTAGTTTATAGATGTTGACAACTTCCTGACTAATCCGCAGACCCTCAATCTACTGATCGCAGAAAACAAAACCATTGTGGCTCCCATGCTGGAGTCTCGGGGCTTGTACTCTAATTTCTGGTGCGGAATCACACCTCAGGCAAGTCTGTTGGTTAACAAATTAAGGTTATGAGTTTTAACAAGGCAGCCACCTGTCAGCAGTAGCCCCATGAATCTTCCTCTGATTTTCTCCCTTGAAACGCGCATGTCATTGTGTTACTAGAGCAAGGATTTTCAGGAAAGGAGGTAAATCCGTGTCCAATGCCAGAACCCAAAGAGCTCTTCTGTATTAATGAATTGTGAGGACATTATTCTAATGAGTTTAGATTAGAAGCTTTAAATTAACCAATAAAACTTACTGGGATTTGTACTTTTCTTCTCCCTGATTCAGAGATTTTCAAAAAATTAAATATTTTTGGTCATTAAAACATGAAAACACTGTAAAAAACTGGAAATAGAAAAAAAGTTTTTTTAAAAAAATCATGTTAATTGCTCCTATTCTAACATCATAGATAACATCCTGACAGAGGGCAGCTCCCATTATCAATGAGCCAGGAATGTGTCACTTAACTACTTGGAACTGTGAGTTTAGAAACCAGGTGAATGGTGTATAAATTCATGGGGCCATAGAGTCAAGGTGGATGGGATCATCTACAGACCTCAGGTGACTGAGGCAGCTTGCTGGCAGGTGAGAATATTAATATAGATTCAAGTTACAGCTCACATCAGGCCCTCCTGGAACCCATAGGTGTCCACTCATCAGTTGCAAATTTGGTAGAAATGAGAATATTTGGTGGAAATGTGGAATGCTGGCTTTTTTCCCCTTGCCTGCTAGAGCCATTTAGACTCTTTGGCCAGGTATAGACACTTTTTAGGACTGTGTCAGGGCAAAAGCAAGGTTCTTATCCTCATGTAAATTGGAGGTTTTTGTGAAAATCCTTGTGTCAAGGTTAATGGCTGTCTCTTATACACATCTCATAAAATTTTTCATATTTAGTATTATTTCCTTGGGACAGCTTCTAAAAAGTGAAATTAGTGAGTTAAAGAGTATTAAACATTTTAATGACCCTTGATATGTTGCCAAATTTATTTCCAAAGAAATTGAATAATTGGAAGTACTGTGGTAGATGTTTTTTACAAAATTTAAGTTAGAAACAAAATTTTGAATTTCCATCATCTCTCTTTTCCACTGTAAAAATCTTCAAAGTCTAGAGAGGTGTTGCGGTGAAGGTTTATGGCTGATTGTATTTCTGATTCTTTAGTTAATAAATTAAGAGAGATAAACTGATCAATGTAATATATATCAATGTAAGCTAAAGATGCTCTAAGGGAAAAAGTGTATGTTAGGTGTGTTCTCCGGAGAAGGCAATGGCACCCCATTCCAGTACTCTTGCCTGGAAAATCCTATGGACAGAGGAGCCTGGAAGGCTGCAGTCCATGGGGACGCTGAGGGTCGGACACGACTGAGTGGCTTCCCTTTCACTTTTCCCTTTCATGCATTGGAGAAGGAAATGGCAACCCACTCCAGTGTTCTTGCCTGGAGAATCCCAGGGACTGGGGAGCCTGGTGGGCTGCCGTCTATGGGGTTGCACAGAGTCGGACACGAAGCGACCGAGCAGCAGGTGTGTTCTCATGCTCAAAGAGGTAAATTTTTAGTCCCTGTTTTATATTTGGTTTGGTTTTGGATGAAGAAAGAGGCCAGTGGTGTGCTGGCAAATAATTATTGGTGGCTCTCTGTAGGGAAAACCCCTGATTGGCAGCATTTGCCGGTTTTCATGTTGTCAGTTCTGCCACCATGCAAATGCTGTTTAAGCTGAGGGGAAGGTTAAGTCAACTGAAGTGCGGTCACTTGATATGATTATTAAGTTCATGCAAAGCTTGCTGTTTGTGGTTTACTTAGAATGGTGGGTGTTAGCATGATTTTTGTTTTTACAGATTTTAAACTATCAACATGGCACCTGGCTTGCAAATTCCCTGAAAATATAAGTCCATGGCTCTTGCACACAACTGGAGCGGGCATTGCTCTTTTGTTAACAAGTATTTCCTGCAGTTCCAAGGGATTTTGAATGTATGGTATCCACATCTCTTCTAGGGACGCGTTAAGTTCATATTTATAAAAGCCTATCAGTTCCTTGAGGAGAAGATATTATATTAAATTTAAGTTCATACGTTCTCAGTTAATAATCTGCAGCCCTTAACGTGGCCGCCGCACTCTGGGGTGTTTTTAATGAGTCATCACTGATACCAGCATCGAGAGTGGATTATCCTCAGAACTGTGGCCTTCCGGTTTCTGTTGTCTTATTTGCTTTAATATTAAAAGCTCACTTACTTTGCATGGTGAAAGTAAAATCTAAGCAATTGGGGGGCAGTTCCTAGTTATGTCTGTTTCTGGCTTTCTGTCATCCTCAGTCAGGCTTCTGCGAGGGCAGGAACAGAGACAGCCAGTGACTTCATAAGCTTAAGTCAAGCCTTGGTGTCCAGTGCCTTTAAACACATTCAAAACAACATGACCTCGGTTATGTCTGGCCACTAAGTAGAAATGATTACTGACAGTATTCAGTTTATGTGGAAAAAGAGACGCATCTGTTGCCTCCACCTCTCTGCAGGAAGCATATGAGGTCTTTTTCTCTCCTTCCTTCTCTGCTTCCTTCCTCCCTGTCCCCGGGGTATTCTGTGATTCATCCTCATGAATTTTCCAAGCTCCTCAGTCTGAGAATATCGTTCTGAAGTAGTCTAGAACTTTGCATTTGGTGTGTGTTCCTAGGCAGTTCCTCTAAAGAACCAGTTTTCCCTTTAACCCTTGGAAAAATTCTTCTATCCCTTGGAAGAATACCAGTAAGCTGAAAGATGTTAAGTAATCTTTGTTAAAGGCTAATAAAAAAAATTGTGGGAATAATAATCCTTCATCTGATGCATTACAATTTCCAAGGTATCTTCATAGACTGGATCACATGTGATCCCTTCTACAACCCTGGGAGATCAACAGATCAGTTTTTACCCCATCTTTTCAGGAGGAGAAACTTAGGCTCGAAGAGGTGAAGAGTGGGTTAAGATTGATCAGCTAGATGGTTAAGATGATGCTGAGGCACGTATCTTCTGAGGCTTCTTTTGTGATCCCCTTGTACCTTATCACGTGGTCAGTTTGAGCATTAGCTAGACTAGAACACTAGTCTGGACACTAAAAGAAATGCTAGAGAAGAGGCTGGAGTGACTACGGTGTGGATAGGGACGCCACTGCAGAAAGTGTGGCCCCAAAGTAAAGTGACTGATTAAGGAACATGCGAGAGCTTGGGCAACTGCTGGGTATCGTGCCTTTCAGAGTCCTGGCCCTGGGAAGTTTTACACTTGTTCCATGAGCCAGCTGTTGCCTCAAATGTATTTAAAAATGCCTTTCCAAGCTTCCACATGCTTTAAAGTATATTTTGTTGAGACACATCTTCATCCTCCCTGGAATGGATTTGAGCTTTGGCAAGAGTCAAGTTACATAACTGGTGCCACTGGAGTATAAAGCTCCAGTGGATTCTGCACCTGTACGGGCTAAAGCTGGGACTGTCGATTTACTGCTTTGTCTCAACATCTCACACAGCTTGGATTGCAGTAGGCATTCAGGAGATGTTTGTTGAATGAACAGTTGAGCTTGGAGGGAAAACAAGCTGGGTTACTCCAAACCAGTGTGTTCAGAACCACAGAGTAAGGGCATTGGCTGTCCTGTGTACTTGCCCAGAGGGAACTTTCAAAGAGGGATCCCCCAAAAAACATGTAGCAGTGGCAGCTCCACCAGAATAGTGAGTAAATCATTGCATTGGAAGAAGGCCCCATTAATATGTTTAAGTATTTCACGTTTAGTTAAAAATACAGTGAAGTAAGTCAGAAAGGAGGGCTTCCCTGGTGGCTCAGCTGTAAAGAATCTACCTGCAGTGCAGGAGACACTGGTTTGATTCCTGGGTTGGGAAGATCCCCTGGGAAAGGGAATGGTGACTCATTCCAGTATTCTTGCCTGGGAGATCTCATGGACAGAGGAGCCTGGTGGGCTGCAGTCCATAGGGTTGCAAAAGAGTTGGATATAACTTCGCAACTAAACAACAAGTCAGAAAGAGGAAAACAAATACCATATATTAATATCCAGTACTGCATAGATATGGGATCTGGAAAATTTTTCCTGACGAACTTATTTGCAAGGCTGAAACAGAGACACAGATGTCAAGAACAGACTTGGGGACATGGTGGGAAGGAATGGGGGGGGGCAAATTGGGAGAGTAGCATTAACACATATATGCTGCTGCTGCTGCTGCTAAGTCGCTTCAGTCGTGTCCGACTCTGTGCGACCCCATAGACGGCAGCCCACCAAGCTCCCCCGTTCCTGGGATTCTCCAGGCAAGAACACTGGAGTGGGTCGCCGTTTCCCTCTCCAGTGCATGAAAGTGAAAAGTGAAAGTGAAGTTGCTCAGTCGTGTCCGACTCTTCTCAACCCCATGGACTGCAGCCTACCAGGCTCCTCCGTCCATGGGATTTTCCAGGCAAGAGTATTGGAGTGGGGTGCCATTGCCTTCTCGGCATATATCCGCTACCATGTGTACAATAGATGGCTAGTGAGAAGCTGCGGTATAACACAGGGAGCTCAGCTCTGAGCTCTGTGATGACCTGGAGGGGTGGGATGGGGGGTGGGAGGGAGGCTCAAGCGGGAGGCGATATATGTATACATATAGCTGATTCACCCTAGAGAAGGAAATGGCAACCCACTCCAGTATTCTTGTCTGGAAAGCCCCGTGGACTGAGGAGCTTGGCCGGCTACAGTCCATGGGGTCACAAAGAGTTGGACACGACCGAGTGACTAACACACAGCACCTAGCTGATTGTTGTTGTACAACAGAAACCAACACAACATTGTAAAGCAATTATATTCGAATTAAACATTTAAAAAATCAGCCAATGTAATGTAATTTTAATAACAGCCATTATTTATCGATGCTTTCTTGGTGCTGGGCACTATTCTAAGTGTTTTTCAGGTTTTTCCTTACTTGACAGAGAACCCCATGGAGTAGATAGTGCCATCATTCCTATTTCACAATGAGGAAATAGACCCAGTAAGGCTGAGTGGCCTGACCAACACCTTCATGCAGTAGCAGCTGAGGCAGGACTTGAACTCAGGCAGCCAGATCCCAGAACATGTGCTTTCCACTGCTCTGCTCAACCACCTCTGACTGCTCACACATAATATACATATATTCAATGACGTCAGATACATATTCAGTGACATCGTATACATAAAGTATATTCTTATGAAGCTGCTAAATGAAGAGATGTACTGAAACCAAAACTGTTTCTGATAACAAGACCCTTTTAGGATTTTTTTTAATGTAAGTAGCATTTCTTAAGCTCAGTTGGAAATTCATAGGCCAAGATAAAGAAGAGAGAAGGTGACTTTGCTCCAGGATTGGTACTGGTGTTTGTTCAGTTCAGTTCAGTTCAGTTGCTCAGTCGTGTCCAACTCTTTGCGACCCCATGAATCGCAGCACGCCAGGCCTCCCTGTCCATCACCAACTCCTGGAGTTCACCCAAACTCATGTTCATCGGTGAGGCCATCCAGCCATCTCATTCTCTGTCGTCCCCTTTTCCTCCTGCCCGCAATCCCTCCCAGCATCAGAGTCTTTTCCAATGAGTCAGCTCTTCCCATGAGGTGGCCAAAATACTGGAGTTTCAACTTTAGCATCATTCCTTCCAAAGAACACCCAGGGCTGATCTCCTTTAGAATGGACTGGTGGGATCTCCTTGCAGTCCATTAGGAGTCCCCCTAATGGAAGGCTGGGAAAGGGGAAGCCCTCAGATCAGAGAAAATAACCCACCCATCTGCTCTTTCCAGGGCTTCTATAAACGGACCCCGGACTATCTTCAGATTAGAGAATGGAAGAGGTTGGGCTGCTTTCCGGTCCCCATGGTTCACTCCACGTTCCTAATTGACCTCAGGAAGGAAGCCTCTGCCAAGCTGATGTTCTATCCCCCACACCAGGACTACACCTGGACCTTTGATGACATCATCGTCTTTGCCTTCTCCAGCAGGCAAGCAGGTACTGTGTGCATGCATGTTGTATTGCCACCGTGGAGATGCTGCAAATGACCAGCTCCTTTGTTTTGTGTGTTTTATAATAAAACACTCTAAGTAAGGAAATGGGCTTCCTACTGAGGTAGTGTTGGAGGCACTCAGTTATCTGCAGTAACCATACCAGCACCCTCTCTATCAGCATTGTCTCCATGAGAACCAATGACCAGAAGCCAGAGCTGGCCTCTACCCAAGAATCTAGTCTCTCTTTTAAAAAAAATGTGGTGATCGTGGCCAGAGGCAAGTGATTGGCTCTTGATGGTGCAATTGCATTCTCTGCTCATTAAAGAAGTCCTTTTATTAATTAGAAAACTGTGACAGAGGTCCAGAACCACACTGGAAAGCCCCAGACTTTAAAAAATGGCTGTTTATTTCTTTTCAAATAAGTGAGCTAGTATAGTGACTGTGTTCCACAAAGTTTTCAGAGACCCAGGCTCCTTCTCTATCGTTTCCCCACTCTCTCTGAAGTATTAACCCCTTAATCATATGATCTGAGATGTCTCATCATTATGGATGTATTATTTCAGTCATCAAGTGAAAACCAGAGAGGGGAGGGCACTCTCCTGTCCTGAAAGGGTACCATCTAAAAATTGAACACATCACTACCTTGCATAGCCCAGTAGCCAGATTTAGTCCTAAGACAACTCCTAGCTGTAAGGGAGGCTCAGAATATTGTCTTTATTCTGTGCAATCTAGAGCCCCAATTCTCTCTCTATAAGAAGGAGAGACAGATTTTGGGAGGCAGCTAGCTGTCTCTGCCACAGTCCTCGTGGAAGGAACAACAAAGCCAGACTTAACTCTTTTGTGAACCCTTGTAGAATTTTGAGGAAGACAAGTCAGTAGGAAAATAAGTTATTACCCTTGTGTCACTTGCACAAGCAATCAGAGAGGATATAGTTCACTAAAGCACGTCAACACGAAGATACATGATATCCTGAAAGCAAAGCTTTCTGAGGATCATTCAGACCTTCCTGACAGAGGGCAGCTCCCATTATCAATGAGCCAGGAATGTGTCACTTAACTACTTGGAACTGTGAGTTTAGAAACCAGGTGAATGGTGTATAAATTCATGGGGCCATAGAGTCAAGGTGGATGGGATCATCTACAGACCTCAGGTGACTGAGGCAGCTTGCTGGCAGGTGAGAATATTAATATAGATTCAAGTTACAGCTCACATCAGGCCCTCCTGGAACCCATAGGTGTCCACTCATCAGTTGCAAATTTGGTAGAAATGAGAATATTTGGTGGAAATGTGGAATGCTGGCTTTTTTCCCCTTGCCTGCTAGAGCCATTTAGACTCTTTGGCCAGGTATAGACACTTTTTAGGACTGTGTCAGGGCAAAAGCAAGGTTCTTATCCTCATGTAAATTGGAGGTTTTTGTGAAAATCCTTGTGTCAAGGTTAATGGTAACTGCTGCTTTCCACATGGTCTGCAATTGGCTCTGATTTCTCCAGGATGGAAGCAAACTCAAGGCCTTCCCAATCCTTCAACTTGCGCCAGTGCCTTGGCTTAAGAGCTTGAAATAAGGATGTTTCAAGAAAGTGAGCTATTAACAATTACAATAACGATCCGTGCCTAACAAAGGCCTCCTTGATAAACATTGCACGAGGCATTATGGTGACCCAGGCACTAAATTATTATGATTTATCTTTTAAACCAAGAATTGGATTTGGAGCTGGAAGAATGACACAGGCTGGATAGGAATTTTTCAGCTATGTCCCTTGCTTGGCTGTCTGCTTGGATTTCATGCTTTATTGGTCAGATTCCCATGGGCCTACCCAGGACTTTGAAAGCAGGTGCAGAGGTGCAGAGCTGTTGGGTGATTCAGGAGGGGAGAGGAGAGGCAGAAAAGCAAGGGGAGAGGATCAGTCCTCTAGGCTTTCCTGCTGTACCTAGCATTGTGTTAGGCTCTGTGACAGATAGGGAGGTAAGGTCTTTACATGCGGAAACATAAGTAATAGTTATGAAGCAGTGAAAGCTGAGGGTCAGATTAGTGGTATAAACTGTGAACAGGGCAGGAGTCAAGACGAGAAAGAATGACTGTCATTTGGGAGAATGACAGAGCTTTCCTGACAGTCACGTGGTTCTAAGGTAGCACTTTTACTCGGCTTGGAGTATTTTTAGATGAGACTTAAATGAGCCTCAAGTCCTGCACAGCCCATGGAGTGTTTCTAACCTCTTTCCCTCTTAATTTCAAAGCAAAACACTTCCCTTCTCTCTTGAAAGAATAAGATGAAAGATGATTTATATTCTTCTGTTCTCACTCTTATGAAGCTCTCCAGCTATGGATCATCCATTGGACTACCATTTTGTAAATATCCAGAAGGAAAGAGAAGGTCCACCTGTCCCAGGCAGGACCATCTAACCACAAACCTTGAACCTTAATCTTTCACCTCCAACTCCAGACATTGCCACATGTGGGTGATGAATGAGAAGAGCAATCCAAGGGTGCTGGGGTGTAGCTGCCCATCCAGCCCAAGAAGAGAGCACAGGGGTCATGGGCAAGTCTCTGTGGCTCCTATGAAGCCAGGGTAGGGAGTTCACCTCCCGCTGTGGCCAGTGAGCTGGGCTATGTATCGTGGCCACAGTAACCATCTTTGGTGCCAGCCAGCATCCACCGTATGTCTGCTGTGAGTCAGAGAGGCAAGAGACGTGGGTGATGAGCAGGCAGAGTTGCTCCTGCACATCACGGGCAGTGAGCAAAAGTGCCTCCTGTGTGCAGGGATGGCAGTCCAGAGTGACTACTGGTTCTGAGACTCGGCTTCCAGACCCTGGGCATGTGGAGAGATACTTGCATTGGCTTTTTAGGGACGGAGGTTTAGCACTAATGACTTATGTGGTGACCTTGGGGAGAGCACAGGTTCTCAGACTCTGAGTTTCCATCACCAAGGATAAAGGTAGGTAGATCAATCTTGCAATGTTAACGTACTATATGAGCACAAGAAAATGTTTTCCACCTCCCTAAGAGAAGTACAGGCCTTCAGTATATAGTATCCTTCACCATTCTTTTTTGGAAATAAAGTTGTTTGCCCCAGAATTAGCTTTCATTGAGAATACCAGATTCTTTTATAGATGTTATATAATTATCAGCACATTTCCTTTTCAAACTTTTATATTCTTATCCAACTATCCAGGCACTTAGTCACATGAAGTTCAAATAGTCCCCCTTGGTTTATTATAAAATTCGCAGTCACCATCCTGTGCCATCTCCGCCTTTTAGAAGACCAACAACTTTTCACTCTTTCAGATGGTGGCACAAGTGTAAGAGTCACATCCAGGTTTCTAAATAGCATGCTTATAACGAAGTTTCTGGGGTTTGGGGCTGTGCCGCATGGCTTGTGGAATCTTAGTTGCCCTGACTAAGGATTGAACCCAGGCCCTCAGCAGTGAGATGAGACTCCAGTGTCCTAACCATTGGACCACCAGGGAGCTCCCGTAATGCAACTTCTCGAATTTCTGTTTTTGCTTTAGGCCATACCTATTGACTCTACTCAGAGAAGGCGATGGCACCCCACTCCAGTACTCTTGCCTGGAAAATCCCATGGATGGAGGAGCCTGGTGGGCTACAGTCCATGGGGTCACTAAGAGTCAGAAACGACTGAGTGACTTCACTTTCATTTTTCACTTTCATGCATTGGAGAAGGACATGGCAACCCACTCCAGTGTTCTTGCCTGGAGAATCCCAGAGAGGGAGCCTGGTGGGCTGCCGTCCATGGGGTCACAGAGTCGGACGCGACTGAAGCGACTTAGCAGCAGCAGCAGCATTGACTCTACTGGGCTTCCCAGGTGACACAGCGGTAAAAAAAACTGCCTGCCAATGCAGGAGACACAGGAGACACAGGTCCAATCCATGAGTCAGGAAGATCCCCTGGAGTAGGAAATGGGAACTCACTCCAGTATTCTTGCCTGGAAAATTCCACGGACAGAGGAGCCTGGCAGGCTCCAGTCCATGGGGTCACAAAGAGCCAAACATGACTGGGCATGCATGCAAATTGACTCTACTACTGAAGAGGAGTTAGCTTGTCCCCTCCCTCTTCCCCCTCCATGCAAAAACATTCTCCCCATCACCCGTCCTCTTTTTATTATTTTTACTTTATTTTTGGCTGTGCTGGGTCTTTGTTGTTTCACACAGGCTTGCTCTAGTTGCGGCGAGCTGGTGACTACCCTCTAGTTGCTGTGTGCAGACTTCTCATTGCCGTGGCTTCTCTTGTGGAGCTTGGGCTCTAGGGTGCGGGCTCAGTAGTTAGGGCACATGGGATCAGTTTCCCCCTGGCATGTGGGATATTCCTGGGTTAGGGACTGAGTTCATGTCCCCCGCATTGGCAGATGGACTCTCAACCTCTGGACCATCAGGGAAGTCCGCCCCGTTCTCTTGACAGTTATGCGGTACTGATAGAGCAATGATCAGTGTTTTTGTTCTTAGAATCATGGAAACCAAATTCCATTTAAAGACTGTGGGTAGTTTTCCTTTCATATATGACTTAACAATTGCCTTTTTTATTTGCTTAGTTTTATTATTGCTGCTGCTGCTAAGTCACTTCAGTTGTGTCCGACTCTGTGCGACCCCAGAGACGACAGCCCACCAGGCTCCACCGTCCCTAGGGTTCTCCAGGCAAGAACACTGGAGTGGGTTGCCATTTCCTTCTCCAGTGCATGAAAGTGAAAAGTGAAGTCACTCAGTCGTGTCTGACTCTTTGTGACCCCATGGACTGCAGCCTACCAGGCTCCTCCGTCCGTGGGATTCTCCAGCACTGGAGTGGGCTGCCGTTGCCTTCTCCAATTATTATTGCTAATACAACCCAAAACTAACCCCTAATCATCTAGAACGCCTCTCAGAGCAGTCAGATTTCAGCAGATGTTCTTTGTGCGTGTGGTGGACTCTCCTGGAGCTCCCCGATGTCCTCCAGCCTGAGAGGAGCTGCACTCGTGGACCTGCGACTGTCTCCTCTTCTCTTACTGACTCTCCTGTTCACTGTCCTGCGTCGTCATCTTCTTTTTTTTATAATCCTCCTCTTCCTTCCCCCTCCCCCGACTCCTCTTTCTTCTCCTTCTTCCACATCATCCAGTCACTGTCCGAGGAAGTGTGATGGCAAGTAATTATCTATGACCTTGCATGTCTGAAACTGCCTTTCTTGTGTCCTCACACTTGATGGATAGCTTGGCTAGGTCCCATCTCTCCTTTATAACCAAAGCTTTGGAAAGTTGAATGGCAAAATTATTTCCCTAATTAGGGTTGAGAGGCAACCTAAACATTAAATCATTTCCCTCCTGTTTCCTAAATTCATCACAACTTTGCAAGAGGGCCCATCTGAGTTTGAAGTTTCTCAGAAGCACTTATGTCCACAAACAGTAGCGCTAGTGAGTTCCCCTGGTGAAGGCAAGAGAAGTGACAGCTTTCTGGTCCAGCCTTGATGGGAACCAGGTTCAGTCACAGGGAGGAGAAAGGCTCTTTTCTTTTTTTTGTTCTTCCCTGCTAATACTACGAGACGGCCTCACCTGATTTGACAGGTGATGTAGCTGACTGGAGGAAATGTCCTCTGCACAAAACAGAGAAGTCTCTATGCAGGTAATTCTCCGTCTGGAAAGCATAGGTGATTATAGAAATTAACAAATCAGAAGCTTGGACACATGGACCAGAGCTTGGCAGGTCCATCTGTTTACTTAAGCAGTCTTTTCATTTGTCAGGACTGTCAGTTGCTGGATCTCTCTGAGGCCCTTTTGATTCCAATATCCCCAGCTCCCTGGTTGAACCAAGATTCTGTGTAACTTTTGGAATTAGCCAGCTGGGGCAGTGAAGATGGGTGTTGCACACGAGAGGGCGGAGTCATGCCTCTGGTATTGTCATACTGCAGCTTCTTACCAGGTCTTGAAATGCAGGCTTCCTTTTGTCCCTTTCTGACTCTCTTATAGAAGTTTCATGTCTGTTGGTCAACTCAAGTCCATGTGGGCTAAGGGGAGAAATCAAGCCATGGAGACTCATGGAAAATTTTAAGTTTCCTTTGTTTTTTATTTTTTGTTCAGCATATGCCTAGAGTTAGCTTTAATAATCTGTCAGCCTTACGGGATTTTCCTGTTTGCTTTCATATCAAATGTGGCTTTTATTCCTCGTCTTCTCTTTATTTCCTGTAGGTGGATTACAGTGTTCCATTCTGTTCTCTGGAACAGGAATTCCTTGCCTCCTTTTTGATCCCTTTGCGCCTTTAGTGTTCCTTCCAGGCCACAAGGATGCTTTCTCTTCAGAGAGAAAATATCAATTTCCTCTGAGCTGAAGAGTGGCCCAGGTTTTT
Source organism: Cephalophus harveyi (assembly GCA_006410635.1). Lineage (NCBI taxonomy): Eukaryota > Metazoa > Chordata > Mammalia > Artiodactyla > Bovidae > Cephalophus > Cephalophus harveyi. The sequence goes on from SJYT01037457.1 coordinate 463,396, forward strand.
TATTTTGCCTCCAATACTGTGTTATACTTTCTTAATAAAGGAGCATTTTTGAGGTCTACATACCCTGCCCGAAACAACTACTTGTTCAATTTCAGTGCCAAACAGTCTGGTCTCTTTTTCCTTAGTGGTCATCGTCGAATGAAGAAGTGTATTTTCTTTTTTTGAATTTTGTTTATTTATTTTTGGCTGTGCGGGATCTTCACTGCTGCTCGGGCTTTCCTCTAATGGTGACGAGTGGGGTCTGCTCTTCTTGGCCATGTGCAGGCTTCTTTTGTTGCAGAGCACAGGCTCTGGGGCGTGCGGGCTTCAGTAGTTGCAGCACCCAGGCTGTAGAGTGTGGGCTCAGTATTTGTGGTGCACAGACTTAGCTGTTCCGTGGCATGTAGGATCTTCCCCACCCAGGGATCGAACCCATGTCTCCTGCACTGGCAGGTGATTCCCCTGAGCCACCAGGGAAGCCCCAGGCGCGCGTTTTCTGATTGGCCGCCTTTGTCCCTCTTGTGCCCGCAGGCATCCAGATGTACCTCTGCAACCGGGAGCACTACGGCTACCTGCCCATCCCCCTGAAGCCCCAGCAGACCCTGGAGGAGGAAGTCGAGAACCTCATCCACGTGCAGACAGAAGCAATGAGTGAGTGACCCAGGCTGGTGGTAGCAGCTCATGCTTTGTTGCCCCTGTGTCCGTATCAGCTGCTTCTCTGCTCTCCCGGGACTGGACTCTCACAGTCTGCCTTGGCTGAAACATAGCTGTTCATTTGTCCGTTCATTTCAAACTTCTTCTTATGTGAAATACAAATATGGAAATGTGTCTTTGCCCCCAGGGAGCTTTTCCCCCTAGGAGCTTCGCATCCAGGTGGAGAGCTGGGTACACAGTAAATCCATTTCATACCATGTTATAATTGGTATATTGGTGTTTTGTGGTATGGATTTAAACTCTTATTTTGCTGCTCTCTAAGTATATGACTTTAGGCAAGTAATCTAACCTCCTTAGTTGTGAAATGAAGGTAAAACATCTAGGATTTGGGGGCCAATTCCCCATGATATATATAAAAAATATATTAACAAAAACAGTAATTACAACTTCAACTTAATAATAGCTTATGATATAGCAGATATCATGCTAAACATTTTTTGTACTTTGTCTCATTAATCCTTATAATAACTCAATGAAAGGGGTGTAAAGCATGTATCTTACTCTAGATCATTCTGCTAAATAAATGACAGATTGGGATTTGAGCCCATATTGCTATCTCCAAAACTCAGGTTCTTAAACACTGTATCATATTGCCTCTGGGTCTGGCATGATGTCAGAACTGGTAAATGCTTGATAATCAGGGGCTACACTAATTATTATGTATAATGTGCAGTGGTATTTAAAAGAGAAAGTAACAAATATACTCTGCCTGGGGGAGAATCTTCGAAATGGCTATGCAGAGGAGGGAACATTTGCATAATTGAATCTGCACCGTAGCTGGGAAACTCTGTTATTCCTCACTAGCGTGTAGGAGGTGGGTATGTGGGCAGTGGGTGTAACTGGGGAGGCACAGTGGAAAGCAGGGCTGGAAGGTAGGCAGAAGCTCAGTTAGAAAGACCTCTGGATTTTTCCTGAAGGGAAGGGAGCTTCTAAAGAGATTTTAGCAGTGAAACGTCAGGTTAAAATCTGGATTTAGAAAGGTCACTCTCTTGGTAAGAGAAGTATAGCTGCAGCCTAGAGCACTGGATGCTAGTCTCAGGTCAGAGGTGAAGAGATCCTTTTGGATATCACATGGTAAACTAGGCAGGGGGTGGTGAGGATCTGAGCTAGCGCAGGAGCAGTGAGAGTAGAGATGAACCTTATGACATAGACTTGAAAAGACTTAGCCAAAGGTTTGTGGATGAGCAGAAGAGGGACTGAGGGAAACTTCTAAGTTCTAACTTGCGTGTCTGGAATGACTGTAGGAATGTTAAACACATGTAGATTTAAGAAGACATTTACAAAGAAAAATCATGAGTTCATTTTAAAACCTTGAGTGGCCTGTGAATATCTGTTTCCCGCTCCTCACCCCCAGGCAATAAATTCATTGTTTCATGTTAGTCTCAAGAGATAACCCATCCCCTGCTGCCTAGGAGGCACCCAGCAAATCTTTGTTGAATCAATAAACAAACTGTCCAGTGGATAGATGGAGAGATGAATCTGACACTGAAGTTCTATCAAGTCTAAAGATGTTAAGTGGGGATTCATTAACAAGATAATGTGATATCATAGAATTTTAAGAAAACAGGAACATGAGATATAGAAGGAAGTTCAAGTGAATAGGGACTGAAAAAGAGTCCAATGAGTTTTTTCAGCTAATTCCCATAAAAAGGATGGTTTCAGAAAAGCCTGGCTCAGAATTTAAAGTGTTTGAGAAGTAATTAAAAATCAAGGACACAGAGAAGAACAAAAATGTTTCTTTTAAGAAACATAGTTAGGACCAGAAGGTAAGAAGGACAATAATAATAATAAAGATTCATCAGAAGATTCCTTTAAATAGCAAGGTCTCCTACTGTATTTACACAGGACTGTGTTTGCAAAACCTCAGTCAGCCCAGTATAGCAGGGTCATATTGGTGGTAATGAGCAAAGCATGACCATATACTTGGGATGGGGAGCAAAGCACCCCCCATTACAGCTCTTGCTGCTGATGCCCATGATCATTTGCAAGCCATTTGGTCTTTCCTAGTCTCAATAGCCCTGAGTTTGCAAAAAGAAAGAAGAGCTCACTACTATTTTCTATAAGTACAGAGTTAATAGAGATAATGTGTGTGGGGGCGGGGCACGGGGTAAACCAGTATTCGCAGGGGGAATGAGATCTGAATCATGAGTTGGCTCACTGGCATAGTATTTCTAGAACCAGCCCTTAGGAATTTCCTTTGTGAATTTCTTTAATTTCAGTATGCCTGCCTCTTCTCTGTGTTCTAGACCCAGAGGCCAAAGGCAGTATCTTATTGCCTTCTATCTCAAACACCTAGCACAGTCCTTGAAATATAATTGGTAGCAAACAAATATTTGCTGAATGTGTGATCAGACAATGAAACAATGAGCAAATGAATAAAACCTGTGTCGCAAAGAGCTCTGATCATGAAGTTAGACTCACAGACTTGAACTCAGGCTGTGTCATGTAGGCAGAGAGAACAACCTCTCAAAGCTTTAGTTCCTTTATCTGTGGAGTAAGGATAAGAACACTGACTTTGCAGGGTTGAGAGGAGCACAGAAAAGAATAGACATCAACTCCGTAAGACTGAGAGTGTTCCTGTTATTAGGACTCCATTCAATGCTTGGTAACGTCCTTCCCTTATCAGCCCCATTGCATGACCATCAGTCTTGACTCCAAGTAGATGTCGGCTCAGAGAGGCTGGCCAGAGCCCTCTCTTCTTTTCCTCCACAGCGGGAGTCGCCAGCCTCCAGGATCTAATGCCCAATGATCTGCAGTGGAGCTGACATAATAGTAATAGAAATAAAGTGCACAATCAATGTAATGCTCTTGAATCATCCCTAAACCATCCCCTTGCTCTAGTCCCTGGAATCTGTCCTCGACCCTCTCTAGACCGTGCACAGACTGTGGCCACAGTAAGGGATTCAGATTTTTATTCTAAGAGTAATAGGATTCCATGTGGATAGGGGAGGGAGAGTGACATGATCTGGTTTATATATTTAGATAAATCATTCACGCTGTGGTGTGGATACTGGCATGTAAAGGGACCAGCACATCTCTCCTGGTGAGAAATAATGGTGGTTGAAATGCAAACTGTAGCTGGGAGGTGATGACAAGCAGGTGGATTTGGGATATATTTTGAGGGTAGAGCCAACAGGACTTACAGAGACCTGGATGCAGCCCATGAAGGAAAGAAAGGAATCAAAGATGACTCCAGGAGTTTGGCCTAGCGTATCGTTTAATGAAATTGGAGAGGCTTTATGGGAAAGGACTTGGAAGGGAAGTTGTGGCCATGTAAGCTTAAGATATATATTAGACATCTGAATGGAGAGATTAGGAGACATTTGAATATGTGAGTCTAGACTTCAGGGAAGAGACTCCAGTTGGAAACAGACACTTGAGAGTCATCAGCCTTAAAAAGATATTCGAAGCCATGGAACAGTGTGGACTTGCTTGGCTGGAGAGCATAGAGAAGGAAGTGGACAGATCCCACGGGAGGTGGGTGGGTGGGGGGGGGCGGCGGGGGGAGACAAACAGCCAGCGTTGCAAGAAGGAACCAGCTGCTTTTCAGAAGTCAAGTAAAATGAGGATAAGGAACTGATCACTGGTTCTCTCAGGTAGAGATCTGTGATGACCTTGATAAGAACTACTTCAGTGCAGTGGTGAGGACAAAAGTCATTGGCGTGGGCTGAAGAGAGAGCCGTGGGGAGATGAGAAAGTGGACTCTTGTTGGCACGGGAGACAGAGAAATAGGGTGGTGTCTATAAGAGAGTGAAAAATCAAGGGAAAAGGCTGTTTTGTTTCATCGTGTTTTGTCTTGTAAGGTTTTTTTTTTTTTAAGATCAGATTTTAACTTGTTTGTATGCTAATGAGAAAAGTCCAAAACATAGGGAGAATTTAATGATGTAGAAAAGAAGATAATTTAAGGCCCTTGAGAAAACAAGTTCTAGATAGAACAGGGATGCTGTAGCAGACGGGAAGGCAGGGTATGTAGGCAGAGAGGCAGCTGGGTTTGATGTGGAAGGGAAAGATGGGTCTAACTGGGCTTTAAACATTTTCTCCGTTACATATGTGACCCAGTCATCAGCTCAAGAGAGATGTTGAAGATTTCAGGAGAGAGGACAAGGCATAAAATAGACCTCTCAGAGAGTGGGAAAGTAAGTTTACTGTGGAAGCATAATTGCATCATTTGGCAGTATCGAGTGCCAATTTGACATCTGTGGTTGTAATTTTGAAGTCACTCAGTCAACACAACAGTGTGAATTTCTCTCTTCGGTGTTCTTGGTGGGAAGAGAACAGTTGGGTTTAACCACGATTGGAGTTTTACCAAGCAAGATCAGTGGAAGAGAATGAAAGGTCCTTCCAAGAGATGGTTAGAGCTGTAGACCATGAAATCTAGGTTGGGTACTGATGGGAGTGAGAACAAGAAGGGTGTGATGGATGAGGACAATGTGGTGGGTCACTGGAAGAATGACCGCTGGTGCTGGATTGTTGGCTGTTGGATCCCCAAGTGGATACTGTTTCTAAGAGTGGCGGCAGGGTAGTGAGACTGGGAGCCGGTGGCTGAGGGAGCATGAATAAGAGGTACCGAGCCCTGCAACAGGCTTCAAAGAAGCTGGGGCTTTGAAGAATCGAAGAGAAACCGGTTGGAGTGAGTTGGAGGACATGAGGAAGATCAGCTTTCACACCAGCAGCTGAAAGGGAGGCAGTGACCTCAAAGGAAAGCCAAGGCAAAGAGACATTCAGAAAAAGTGAAGGGACTGAAGATATCAGGGAGTTTATGAGTTTCAGACTGGAGTTTCTAGAGATCAGAGTAAAAGAGTTTGTATCGGGTAGAGATAGTGTATAAAAACAACAGCTAACACTTCTAAAAGCACTGACCATCACTGTCATGTATTTGCTTATTTAGTACAGTAGGAGTTGGATAGAAAATTGAGGGACGTGTGACCAGAGGCTTGATCTTGTCAAGAGGATAGTAGAAAACGGGTTGTGAGGCATGAGAAGATTGGTTGGACAAATCGGCATGAGGCAATGGGCTAGCTTAGGTGCCTCTTCTCAGTAATGACATTTTGAGGCAACAGAATGTCATGTGACGATTGTTTAAAATATTGCATCTGAAGTCAAAAGATCTAAAAACTGAGTTCCAGCTCTGCCAGTCACTCACTATTTGAACTCGGGCAAGATTCCATCTGGAAGTCCTAATTTCAGTTTTTACATCTATCAAGACAAAGAGTACAAGCATGGATGCTCAGTTGCTCAGCTGTGTCTGACCCTTTGCAACCCTATGGACTGAAACCCATCAGGCTCCTCTGTCCGTGGAATTCTCCAGGCAAGAATACTGGAGTAGGTTGCCATGCCCTCCTCCAGAGGATCTTCCCAACCCTGGGATCAAACCTGAGTCTCTTACACCTCCTGCATTGACAGGTGGGTTCTTTACCACCAGCCATTGGGAAGCCCCAAACAGCACACCCTGCCCCCCAGTAAAAGCGAAGATAAAATGACCTGTGACTAGGAAATCACTTGTGTGTGTTAGTTGCTTCAGTCACGTCCAGCTCTTTGCGACCCCACAGACTGTAGCCCACCAGGCTTCCCTGTCCATGGAATTCTCCAGGCAAGAATACTGAAGTGGATTGCCATTCTCTTCCCCAGAAGATCTTCCCAACCCAGGGAGCAAACCCTGGTTTCCTGCATCGCAGGCAGATTCTATACTGTTTAAGCTACAGGGAAATCCTTAACAAATCACTTAACAAATTGTAAAGCTCCTAAATGCCAAGTGTGACTGTATGGTCAAGAATAGAGAAGTGCCTAAGGAAGAAGATTGTTTTGGCCACAGTGTGCATAATGAGTTATAATGAGCAAGACAAAGAGCATACAAGTGTTTGCTGTTGCTGTTAAATCGCTTCAGTCGTGTCCGACTCTGTGCGACCCCGTAGATGGCAGCCCATCAGGCTCCCCCATCCCTGAGATTCTCCAGGAAAGAACACTGGAGTGGGTTGCCATTTCCTTCTCCAATGCATGAAAGTGAAAAGTGAAAGTGAAGTCACTCAGTCATGTCCGACTCTTGATGACCCCACGGACTGCAGCCTACCAGGCTCCTCCATCCATGGGGTTTTCCAGGCAAGAGTACTGGAGTGGGGTGCCATTTGAAAGGTGTTAAAACAGCCCAGACATGTGAGTGAGGACCTGAGCTAGGGTGGTGGCTGCAGCCATGGAAGAAGCCCAGGAGAAACTATGAAGAAGTGTTAGGATTTGGTCCTAGCACAATCTTGCAAATGCTTTTCTGGGCATGACTGGGCTGGTGCTCTGTTCTGTGGGTAGAGTTCGTTCCAGTGCAGATGACAGAAAGAGCAACACGTGGTGGTCACCCAGGAGCAAGGACTTACCAACTGAGCTTCTGTGAGCTCAGCCCCGTTGCCCAAGGCCAACTTGAGGCCAGTGGCTACCAAGGTCTAGCTTTGGGGGCAGGGTAGAGTGGGAGTTAAGGGTTCATGTGCAGGACTAGGGTCAAATACCAGCTCTATCAGCTCCGTGACCTTAAGCATGTTATTTAAGCCTTTGTTTGCCTATATGTAAAAATAGGGACCTGGCCTGTGGAACATGTGAAGATTAAATAAATGTGAATATATATATTAAGAGCGTAGCCCAGAGTGCAGTGGGTAGTAGATCGCTCTACCAATAGCTATTATCGTTATTCCTAAATCTTGAAACAATTCAGGCACCAATGAGGCACATCCCACCTGGTGGTAGTACGCTGAGGACGTGTATAGGGAGGGATTCAATGAGGGACTGAATTAACTATGGTTGATGGAGTCAGAAATTACCCAGAACAGAAGCTGGGATGTCTGATGACAGCAAAGAGGCATCCCTTCTCCCCACATAGTCACCTTTTAGGTCTAATTAATATCATCTGTTTTTCCCTATGGCTTAACTCGACCTTCAGCTACAAACCCAGACCTGTGTCTCATATTCTGCTCAATGGTGGCTTTCAGGACCAGCCACTTGTGGCTTTTGGGGGGATACTTGTCCTGTGAACACAATGACTACCCATGTTTGATGGAAGCAAAGTGGCTAAAACCAGACTCTTCAGCTGAAATGTGAAAGCCAGGCAACCCAAATGGAGACCAACAGAGACCAACAGGGAGACCAAAATTTACCCTCCTCTCAAGTCTAAGGCCCAGGGAGGGAGGGCTAGACAGCTCCTCAAACAACATGAACGGGAAGGAGTTGGTAGGTTAAGATTTTTTGCTTGTAAAACCTAACCCTGTACATGGTGACCCTGCAATCAACATTTGTTGATTTTAAAAGAAATTAATGGAGTTGGGTGGAGCAGGAAGAACCAAAATGTTCTGGGCTGCTAATGGAAAGAAACACACTCACTGTGTACTCAGAGAAATGTGGTGGTAAGGGTCAGGTTTGAAATAATAAGATCATCTCTTGTGTTTGGCTTAGGAAATCTGTTTCACTAGTTTCTACAGTTTCACATGACTTGATCATAAGAGAAACTGGATGTCATGGTTTCTCTTTAATATCCCAATAAAGGGTGAGTGAAACAAAAAATATTCTTTGGACAGTATCTCAATCAGGACAGCTGAAGTTATGCTGGGATATCTCAAAGAGAATGCTGAAATCTCATTTCCACGTGTTGGCACCTCATTCTGCTGCTGCTGCTGCTAAGTCGCTTCAGTCGTGTCCGACTCTGTGCGACCCCATTCTAGGCTGCTTCAAATTTTTGCTTTCTCCGTATCAACATTGGCTACTAAGATCATTGTGGTGGGGCTGAGCAGGGAGCATGGGAGGAGAGTTTGTAGATCTAAACAGCAGCAACTCATATGGCCATGACTAACTTCAAGGTGAAAAAGCCCCTTTCATATACCTGAAGTAGAGGGGAATGGATATTGATAGACAGCAGCAATGGCCATCAACAATAGTTGCTCAACAACCCATTTACCTGCTCTCATGTAGCATTTTCCTTGTATTACGTCTTCAAGGAAAACCAAGTGAGTACTTTGACTTCGTGCGTACCAAAAATCTTCAAGATCTTCTTGGGCTCTTTAATCAATATTATTTCTAACCTTTAAAACATATATATAAGCTTTTCTAAATAAAGCTTTTTTGAACTATGAAATAAAGAAAACTTTTATCACTTGAAATGTGACACCTCTCCCATCTAGAAACTTTCTTGTAAGCCCTGTATCAAGTTCTGGGATATGGCCTGACCCTTGGAGGTGTGTGTTAGTCAGGGGCTTCCCTGGTGGTTCAGATGGTAAAGAATCTGTCTGCAATGCAGGAGACCTGAGTTTGATCCCTGGGTCTGGAAGATCCCCTGGAGAAGGAAATGGCAACCCACTCTAATGTTCTTGTCTGGAGAATTCCATAGACAGAGGAGCCTGTTCATGTTAAAATAAAGGGTCTTTTGAGTACCTATAGCTAAACCTGCCTGGATGGAAGAAAAAAAAAAGTAGTCCCAGAGTTTTACAACTTTAAATGCATAAAAAAAAAAGAATTCTTTAGAAAAAGTCTAGCCTATTTCTGAGTTCTTTCATCACGGGCCACTATGAGTAATAACTGGGAGTTATTGAGCATTTACTGTTTTGATTTACTGTGGTTAGTGCTTTGCATGTAGGTCTCATTTAAATTTTATAACACTCCAAGATATGCACTTTTATTATCCTGATTTTACATGCAAAGAAAGAAACAAACTTAGAGAGGTCATCTATCTGCTCCAGACCTTCACAGACCAAAGTTCATCTGACTGAGATGAACCCAGATGACCCCAGATGACCCAGATCATCTGACTCCAAGAGCCTTCACCCTTAATCATTACCCTGAATGTCCTTCCAAGTTTGGAATGGACATGTATGCACTGCCATATTTAAAATGGATAACCAACAAGGACCATGGCACATGGTACTCTGCTCAATGTTATATGGCAGGCTATACGGGAGGGGATTTGGGGGAAGAATGGATACATGTATATGTATGGCTGAGTCTCTTTGCTGTCCACCTGAAACTATTACAATGTTGTTCATCGGCTTTATCCCAATAAAAATCTTTAAAACTATCCTCAATATATTCTTAAAAATAGGTCTTAAGGGAAATGGAGCAAATATTGCAATCTGCATAAAAACAAGTGCTCTCAAAACCAGTACAGTGACCACTGGGGTTCTTGTGTAGCCACTTAACTCTGGAAAACTACTGGGCAGTTACTCCCTACCCTGACCAGGCAGGTTGTGTTTCCAGAGGTCAGGCTGCGAGTGGGATGCTGTTCTCTGAAACTCTCACTAACAAAGCACTCTGCATGTTTCTTGTGTCTTCCAGTTGACGGTCCTCCAATGGAACCTTCCCAGTTTGTCTCAGTTGTCCCTAAATATCCAGACAAGATGGGATTTGATGAGGTAGGCAAGGTGTCTGTGTTGGTGAACACCTGTATGTGTGAGCATGTGTACATCACGTTTATATGTTTACATCAGAACAACAAGCCTGGGCACATGTCTGAGAGTCAGCCAGATCAGCTTGGCTGCTGAAAGGAAACTTGGAAAAGGTTCTTGGCTTTTGTTGTGCGTTATTCACTTGTCTTTAAAAAGGAGCATCATGGTAAAAGTGAATTAATCATTGAGTCAGAAAGATGTTACTAATTAGCCATGAAAGTAATATTTTCTAAGAGCAGATATTGCCATTTTTATCAAGATTCAAGGGTAGGGTAAAGAAGATATGTTTTAGGTATTAGAGGACTTTAACTTTATTCTGAGTAAGTGGAAACCATTCTGGAACATTCTTTGGTTTATTTCTCTTTGCTGTTCTTCCATGGGAAAAATTGCAGGGCAGGGTTTAAAGGACAAAGGAAAAGAGAAAAAAGAACCCCATTGTAAAATTTGTTTTTGTAGCAGGCAAGAACTTCATAATAATGCTCCAAGGGCTATATTTATTATTACACTTTAATTGTATAATGATTGAGCAGAAATGTAATGAGATGCCTGTCTTAGTGATATGCTCAGCAGAACCAGAATTGTGACTCCAAAATTACTGAATCCTTCATGGATCCCTCATGTCGCATAACTGCTGATCCATGTTCAGGAACTTGATGATCTGGAGGCTGGGACAGTGCCTTGGGAATCCACAGACTACGATGGAACTTTTCCATGAATCTGTGATATGTTATAACCCAAACTTTGTGCTCTATGCTCATTGCCACTGATTCACTGAAAGAAAATGCCTTGTTTATCTCCCTGTACTATGTCATATAGGTCTCCAAAGTACAGCCATCTTAAATTCCTGCTGGAACTGGAAGTTGGGGTTTATTCTATAAAGTTTATTTGTTGTCAGATTTCAGAAATGGAAAGGAGTATTTCATGAATATTAATTGGAAAGGAGTTAGAAACTATCACGCTATTTCTGCAGAGGGCAAGATGAGATTAGATGGTTTTAAGTGTAATAGAGATGAATTAGACGAAAGTAGAGAAGAATTAAAATGTAGATAGTTTTATAAGCCCTGTAAACAGTCAGGGCTTCTGAAAGGTTGGCCCACCCCAGGTACTGAACTGGCTTCCACATATTACTTACAGCTCTCCTTTTCTGCAGCTCTCACTAACTCTCATGTCTCCAGGTAAAAGAACCCAAGGGTCTTTATGTATATTCATTTTTTCCTTTATAAACACATTCCAATGAGGATCAAATCAGAGCAAATGCCATGGAACAAAAGCAGGATCTTCTAGCTCTGGCCTCCCATTTGCAAGGACTGGGTCGCTTTTAGAAGCCTTCTGAAAAAGGCCAACTTCCCTGGTGGCTCAGAGGTTAAAGCATCTGCCTGGAATGCAGAAGACCCGGGTTCGATCCCTGGGTTGGGAAGATCCCCTGGAGAAGGAAATGGCAACCCACTCCAGTACTCTTGCCTGGAGAATCCCATGGACGGAGGAGCCTGGTAGGCGACAGTCCATGGGGTCGCAAAGAGTCGGACACGACTGAGCGACTTCACTTCACTTCACTTCATAGAGATACAGACGTGGGGACTCTGCTCTCCTGAGCCCTGGTAGTCATCTCTCTGTTTGGAACAGAGATAGGACAGTAGAAAAAGGGATTTCAGGGCTTTTTCAACCTTCCCTGTACTCTGTGACCTTGTTGGGGTGTCTGGGCTGCATTTGGCTGGGTGGCTTTTTGTCTGTTTACTATTCACTAAGTATGAGCAAGCTGTCTGTGTTTTCCCTTCAAAGCTGCAGTTTTTATTGCACTTGTCCTGGCAGGACCCCGGACGGGATTATTATTTACCAAAGTCTTCCCAGACTAGAGGTCTTGGGTCTGAGGGGACTTTTTGTTGTATTTCTGTTAGTTTTTTGTTTTGTTTTGCTCTCCTGACGTGACCTCAGGTAGCTCCATGTGTGCACATGAGGAAATGCCCATTCCTTCCCATAGCCTTAAAATCAGGAGATGGAACGTGTTCGCATCACAGTAGGATTCTAAACAGGAAGAAAATGACATATAAATGAACACAACTCGTTGTTATAAAATCCCAAGTAACAGGGCAAATAGAGTTATCACAGAAATTGGTTTGTTTTTTTTTTTTAAAGAATTGCACAGTTAGATAAAGAGTGGAGGTAATAAAATCATGATATATACCTAATCCACTTCGTTCTGATTCAGATGGATGATTTTTTCAAAGAAGACATCTTGCTCCCCCATCCGTTCTTTTCCTTGAGTTGTATAAGTGGATGGAAATGAGAATATTTTATAAGGAAGAGTTGAAATTTTACTTAATTCAGCTTTTGATCTGGTAAAACATATAACATCTTGATACTCCATTCAGAATGATTGTGTGAACCATGGCTTAACCCTCAGTAAAGTCAAAACTCCAGCCTGCTTATACCACATGACTCCTTCTTTATTCTAGACATAATGCAAGCTTTATAATAAACCACATATTATAGAAAATTTAATCTGTATTGGCCTTGAAAGATAAGATTGCTCTACTCCCTCTTTTTACAAACAAGGGAACTGGACCCCATAGCATTAGATGTCTTCCCCAAGGTCATCTAGATGGGTCTTTAGGATGAAGCTGGAGTTGTCCAGCTTATTCCTGCAGGCTTCTGCTTTCCCATGCTATTCAGAATTTCTCGCTGGCAACTGAAATCTCCCTCTCTTTCAGGACTAGTTTAATGTACAAAGTGAGTTTATTACTGCCGGTAGAAAAGGACCTTATTAAAGCACTTCATTACCTGTAACAACTTTCATGAGGCTTTGGGTTCTTCTGTGGCTCCTTAAATCTAGGAATAATCAGACCGGCCTCCTTATCTGTGCACCTCCCAGCAGCAGCCCCCTGATAGGTGTGTGTTACTGCAGTCATCGAGAATTTCAGGGCTTCTGCAAAGAGCTGCAGGAAGACCAAGCCCTCATGGGGGACAATCTGAATGCACATTTTGGGGACTTCAGGGACCAGTACATGTCTTCTAAGACTTCCCTCAGATCCATGTAATATGGAAGTTATGACTCTCCCTAAAGGGCTACTCCCAAGGGCAGAGTTCTTTTTCTTTACTTGTTTCAGAAAAAGTCTGAGAGTTGAAGAGGTCTGCTAAAGAAGCTATGAAAATTAAGACCTTAATAATTCAGTTTGGAACTGTTGGTAATAAAAGGAATTTGTTAAGACTATATTTTTCTTACTCTTGGAGTGATTTTAAATTTTTCTACAGAGGATATAGATTACAAGAATAGCTAATATTTTGTACCCAGGTGATAGGACCAGTATTATTTCCATTTTACAGATGAGGAAACTGAGGTGTAGGAATTGGACCAATGCCAACACTTAGCAGACTTAGGTCTTGATAAATCTAGCCACTTGCCAAACTTCTTCCTTCCCTTTGGTCTCATATGTTTTGGGTTTAATTCACCTTTGGCCTCCTGAAGAATAGCTTTTTGACCCGATATGAAATACAAATAAATCTTCACCATTTCCCCTAACCTTTCCGCTCCTTATTCTAACTAAAGCTTTGTTCCTTATACTTCCTTTGCTTTTCAACAGCCTAAAATAAAAACTGAGTAATCTGTATTTCTTTTCCTTTTTTCTTCTTGTATTAGATTTTCATGATAAACCTCAAGCGCAGAAAGGACAGGCGAGACCGGATGTTACGCACCCTGTATGAACAGGAGATTGAGGTCAAGATTGTGGAGGCTGTGGATGGAAAGTGAGTTGAGTTTTCTCCTCAAACCCTTGCCGCTGTGGTTGGAGTGGAGATGCACCCTCTCCAGCTGAGGTTTAGTCCCATTGGGCGGAATCTGCAGTCATTGCGAGATAGACATGCTTTCACAGTGCAGCCTATTTTGGGAAAACTTTATGACTCATAGCAGCTTATATATGTTAATTTCACTGAGTAGAGCAGAAATCCACTCATCATCCTGTGCTCTCTGGTCTTCACTATGCTGAAGGCTTGCCCTGGGTGTGATTTTCCACTGTCTCTGGGGGTTCTTGCAATGGTCGTGGTGGTTTCTAGCCCTGTAGTGCCTTGGAAGGAATGCGTTCAGAGTTGCATTCAGAGCCTGATTTAGAGCAAAGCATCTCACCTTGTGTGACTTGACCTGAAGAAAATAAGTGGAAAAAATGCGTAACAGTCTGTGTGTCCTGTTGCACGAGGTGCTTGCCACAGTCTGCCTGGGCTGATCACTTTTTCCAGGAACAAGGCAGGAAACTTACATACAGTACCTGGTTGGATTCCTTCAAGAGTTTTTGTTACTGATGTTGTTATTTTGTTTTGTTTTGCTTTGCCCTTTGACACTCTGTTATTTCAAGGAGTATGTTAGTCGCTCAGTCATGTCTGACTCTTTGTGACCCCATGGACTGTAGCCCACCAGGCTCCTCTGTCCACAGAATTCTCCAGGCAAGAATACTGGAGTGGGTAGCCATTCCCTTTTCCAGGGGATCTTCCATACCCAGAGAGTGAACCCTGCTCTCCCACATTGCAGGCAAATTCTTTACTGTCTGAGCCACCAGGGATATTTGCAAAACCTCCTATTCCATGCTATATATGAATTTGGAATATGAATGACTCTAAGGAGTACCGCTACAAGCTCTTGTGGAAGTTTTTATGACTCTTTTTAGAGAATCTCATCAGTGTTTCTCAAAATGAGGCCTGGACACCCATGTCACAGTCCCCAGGGGCTGGTTAAAAGGGCAGCTTCCTAAGTCCCCGAGCCACTGAATGATGATCTGTAGGGCTGCGCTGGGAATCGGCACTTAAGAAGCCTCAAAGTGATTCTTGGGTAAGGTTGCCACATAGAATAGAGGACACCTAGTTAAATTTGTCCCAAACATTGCATGGGTCTTATACTAAAAAATTACTGTTTAAATTTGACTGGATATTTTTGTGTTTTACTTGCTAAATCTGGCAACCCTATTCTTGGATGCACTAGAGTTTGAGAACCACAGTCTCAAATACTTCTAATACCCCAATCTCCTTCATAGACCACATGGACCAAGGAAAACTAGTTGAGCTGTGAGAGTTATTTATATACTTTGCATACAAGTCTTTTATCAGATGTATAATCTGCAAATATTTTTTTCCCATTTTATGAGCTGTCTTTTCACTTTCATGATGGTGTCCATTGAAACACAGAAGTTAATTTGATGACATCCAGTTTATATTTTGTTGTTGATTGTGCTTTTGATGTCATATCTAAGAATCTGTTACCAAATCCAAAGCCATAGAGACTTGGTTCTGTCTTTTCTTCTAAGAGTTTCATAGTTTTATGTTTTATATGTCTCATACACATTAGATCTTTGACTAATTTTGAGCTAGTTTTTATATGATGTGAGGTAAGGGTCCAATTCATTCTTTGTTTCCAATTCATTCTTTTGTACAAAGTTATCTAGTTGTCTCTGCACCAATTGCTAAAAGATTTTTCTTTCCTTTACTGAATTGTCTTAGTAACCTTGTCAAAAATTAATTAAATAGAAGGGTTTATTCCTGGATTCTCAATTCTGTTCCATTGATGTGTATGCCAATCCTTATTCCTCACAGTAGCTTCTTATGTGTAAGGAAGTCCTTGAACTTTGTTATTCTTTTTCAAGATTGTTTAGGCTATTCTAGGTCTCTTGGATTTTTGTATAAATTATAGCATTAGCATACCATTTTCCACAAAATTTTGGATTTTGATAGAAATTGCATTGACTCTGTAGGTCAGTTGAGAGAAGTACTTCTCTCTTTGTAATATGAAGTCTTCTGATTCATGATCATGAATCTTTTCATTTATTTAGATCTTTAATTCTTGGATTGATGTTTTGTAATTTTTACTTGCAGATCTTACACTAATTTTGTTAAATCTATTCTCAAGTATTTTACTGTCTTTGATGTTATGATAAATGGAATTGTTTCCTCATTTCATTTTTATATTGCAGATTGCTAAGTGCATAGAAATAGTTGATTTTTGTATATTGATCTTGTTCCTACAACCTTGCTGAACTCATGTATTAGTTCTAATAATCTGTTTGTGTGTAAGTATGATCAGGCCATTCAAGATGACTCCTCTCTTGTTCTCTGTACATCTCCTACTTGACCAGTCCTTGCTTCACTCACATGACTATCCAATCCTCTTAATTATAGGGCTTAATCAGTAACTGCCTACATGCTTGCCCCTGCCCCAGTCATTGGTTTCCTTGGTAACTGATGAGCCAATGTGATGTTAATGCTCCCTATAAAGGGTGAGCCTCCTTCTCACCCAAGTAGTGAAGACTGCTACATTATCTGGCCTGTTGTACACAAGAGAGTGACATGCTCCAGGATCTTTGGCTTTAGACTTGTAAGATCCCCCTATCCAATCAATCATTAATGTATATGTCACTGTCTCTGGTTTTTTTCTTTGGTCCCAAGGTTAGCTAAATTACAAGGCTTGCAGTCCTGGGAGGTGCAATCCAACAGTTTTTGAGCCAGCCAGAGGGTGAAGAAACTCCCATGAGCACCAAGATGTTGTTGAATAAGGATGAGGAACAAAAAGTCATAGGGGTAATCCTTGGCTAAATCCTCAAGTACAATGCTGGATAGAAATGATAAGAGTGGACAGGCTTGGCTTGTTCCTGTTATTATGGAGAAACATTTAGTCCTTCACCATTAAATAGGATAATTGGCTCTGGAGTTTTCACAGAGGGCCTTGATTGGGTTGAGTGTTTCTATCTTGAAAGGGTGACGGTGTCTTAGTTTGTTTGCTGCTATAACAAGTTGCCACAGACCATGTGGCTCAAATAACAAACATTTGTTAAAGTTCCAGAGGCTGGGAAGTTCCAGAGAAGGGTGCCAGCATGGCCAGATTATGGTGAGAGACCTCGTCCTGCTTTGCAGATGGCGATCCTCTTCCTGTGGGCTTCCCTGGTGGCCCCGTGGTATAAGAATCCTGCCAGTGCAGGAGCTGCAGGTTCGATCCCTGGGTCAGGAGGATCCCCTGGAGAAGGAAATGGCAACCCACTCCAGGATTCTTGCCTGGGAAATCCCATGGACTGAGGAGCCTGGTGGGCTACAGTCCATGGGGTCACAGAATCAGACCCAGCTTAGCATCTCAGCATGATCACTGTCTTCTTGCTGTACCTTATAAGAAAGCTTTTGCTTTCTTATAAGGACACTAATCTCATCTACGAAAGTTCTCCCTTAGGATCTACAGCTCCACCTCCTTATCAACATGTGAACTTGGGGGAATATAAATAGTTAATCCATATACAGTAGGATTTTTGTCAAGTTTTATGTCTATTTAGATGATCGTGTAATTTTTGTCTGTTAATAATGATGTGTCACTTTTTCCCCCCACGTATTAAATGAACCTTACAATCCTGGGATAAATCTCATCTGGTCATGATGTATAATCCCTCTTCTGTGATGCTGGATTCTGTTTCCTAGTATTTTCTTGGGGATTTTTCTATTTATCTTAAGGGATATTGGTCTCTCATCTTCTTGTGATGTTTTTCTGGTTGTGATTCAGGATGATACTTTATAGAATAAGTTGGGTGCACCCTCTTCAATTTTTGGTAAGGGTTTGAAAGATTTGTGTTAATTCTTTAAATGTTTGGCAGAGTTCTGAATTCTTTACTGAAGCTATCTGGTCCTGGACCATGTTTTGGAACTTTTTTTTAACTTTACAAATTCAGCCTTTTTAACTGTTACACAGGTATTCAGAATTCCTTTCTTGAGTTGGTTTGGTTTTTTTTGAGCAATGTGCCCTTTTTACCTAGGTTATCTAATTTGTTGATGTATAATTATTCACAGTATTTTCTTGTAATCCTCTTTATTTCCACAAGACCAGTAAGGATTGCTCCCTCTTTCATTCTTAATTTTTAATAATTTGAGTCTACTCTTTTTATGCGGCTAAAAGTGTTATCAGTTTTGTTCTTTTCCGAAGAACCAGCTTTGGTCTTGTTTTTGTCTGTTTTTCTATTCTCTGTTTCATTTATTTCCTTCTTCCTGCTTGCTTTGCATTTAGTTTGCTCTTTTTCCAGTTTCTCAAAATGGAAAAGCAGATTATTTAAGATTCTTTTTTTTAAACGTAGACATTTGTACCTGTAAGTAGCCCTCTGAGTACTGCATTAGGTGCATCTTGTAAGGCTTGGTATGCTGTTTTCATTTTCATTTGTCTCAAAATATTTTCTCATTTCCTCTGTGGTTTCTTTGACTCATTGGCTATCAAGGAGTATATTGTTTAATTTCACATATTTGTAAATTTTCCAAGTTTCCTATCAATTTTTAATTTCATTGTGGTTATAGAACATGCTTGGTATGAATTCAGCCATTTAAAATGTATTGAGGCTTTATTTATGGTCTCTATAGTCTAACATATGGTCTTTCTTAGAGAATGCTGCACATACAGTTGAAGAATGTGTATTTTGCTGCTGTTGCCTTTAATTTCAGTGTCAAATCCAAAAAATCATCACCAAAGCAGTGTCAAGGAGGCTTATCCCCTTGTTTTCTTCTAGGACCCTACTATTATATGAACTTGATGGCTATAAATTAAGATGTTAATTATAATCCCTAGGGCAATCACTAATAACTAAAAATATACAGAAATATAAACAAAGGAACTAAGATGTTAAAGTACAGAATATTGAATCCTTATATTATACACCTGAAACTAACATTATATGTCAATTATATCTCAATTAAAAAAAATACCAACTTCAATACTATGGAAAAACTTAACAGCTATATAGCTTTATTCCTTCCCTTTCCTTTGTTCTATTGTCATGCTAATTATTTCTTTTTATGCTCTTTATACATTATTTGCTCTTACTGCTTTATGCAGCTTTAATTTAAATCAGATAAGGGAAAAAATTATGAACAAAAGGATACTTATACTGTTTATGTTAACCTATCCCAGGTGGCGCTAGTGGTAAAGAACCTGCCTGATAATGCAAGAGACGTAAGAGACACGGGTTCAGTCCCTGGGTCGGGAAGATCCCCTGGAGGAGGGCATGGCAACCCACTCCAGTATTCTTGCCTGGAGAATCTCGTGGACAGAAGAGCCTGGCAGGCTGCAGTCCATCGAGTCACGAAGAGCCAAACACAACTGATGTGACTTAGCATGAATGCAAACACCTGCACTTCCATTTGCCAGTGCTTTCATTTCTTTATGTGGATCTGAGTTATTCTCTAGTTTCCTTTCAGGTTGGCCTGAGGGATTCCCTTTAGCATTTCTCGTAGAGCGGTCTACTAGTGACACTGTTTTTGTTTATCTGGGACATCCTGGTTTTTCCATTTTTGAGGTCTAGCTTGCCTGGATTCAGCATTCTTGGTTGAGTCTCTCTGAGTCGGCACTTTGAATCTGTCAACCTTCTGGCCTCCATGGTTTCAGATGAGAATCAGCTATTAATCTTACTGAGAATACTTTGTTTGTAGTGAGTCACTTCTCTTGCTTACATGACTCTCTCTGCATTTGAATTTTTAGCTCCAAAGGAAAGATGTACACACGTGTACACTTCCTCTTATGATTCTTTCCTGTCCTCATTCCTTCCAGTGTTTAATAATATTTAATGGTTCTATTAGCCACTCTCCTTCATTAGGAAAATACTTTTTCAAAGGTGCCAAAAAACTGATGATACTTAGAACTACATTGGGTGTGGTGAGGGATACATAAAATATAAGACCTCGTCTTGTCTTCACAAAGCTCTTAATGCTACAACACACTAACCCTGAGGAGCTTCTAAGGAGCCCTGCTCAGTGAGCATAAAGGCCTTGGGGAATACACAGACCTCTCCCTCCTGGCTTCTGCGGTGGGGACCTCTCAATGTGTTAATTTAGGGGCATGTTCTATCTTACAGGGCACTCAACACAAGCCAGCTGAAGGCCCTGAATATTGAAATGCTGCCTGGGTATCGAGATCCCTACTCCTCCAGGCCTCTAACCAGGGGTGAAATCGGCTGCTTCCTTAGCCACTACTCTGTCTGGAAAGAGGTGAATAACGCTTCATTCAGATGTGCAGTTCTGTAACGAGAAGAGAGGAGAGTGGGACCATTTTACTGTTGATGAACCTTCGCCAAGATTCCAGTTATGAGCTATTATCTGTTGTGCTACTATACTTTTGACTTTTTAATACCTATTTTGATTAGATAAATAAGTATCAACTTTTCATAGGGTATCTTCCCCCTAACCTTTACAGGTAATTGACCGGGAGCTGGAGAAGACTCTTGTTATTGAGGACGACGTGCGTTTTGAACATCAGTTTAAAAAGAAGCTGATGAAACTGATGGATGACATTGATCGAGTTCAGCTGGACTGGGAGTTGATGTGAGTGACAAGACGACAAGCTTTTCTAAGAGCACTGAGAACTCTTTCAGTTCTTTCAGCACTGACAGCCCCAACTCGTTTGAGGGGGAGCTCAAGATTCCACTGACCTGGCTTTCTCTCCATATATGTTCCCAGCAACAAGAAGTAGGTAGGGGATACCCACTGGTTTGGGGGCTTCCCTGGTGGCTCAGATGGTAAAGATCCCACCTGCAATGCAGGAGATCTGGGTTTGATCCCTGGACTGGGAAGATCCCTTGGGGAAGGGAATGGCTACCCACTCCAGTATTCTTGGCTGGAGAATCCCATGGACAGAGGAGCCTGGCAGGGTTGCAAAGAGTCAGACATGAATGAGTGCCTAACACTTTCACTTTTGCATCTATATGTTCTTCAGGGTGAGAAAGTATGGGAAATTCTTTGAAACTTGGAATCTGCCTGCAGATCTGGGGTTTTCAGAATGAGCATTTACCTGAGAACGCAGCAGAAACCAACCCATGAAGCAGTATGGTGCATAGAGCATGTCCAGGGAGGACCCGTGCCAGGGCAAGGCTCCTGGGTCACACTTGAGCATCAGCTCCCTGGAGGATGGGTTTCCTCTGCAGTCTCTGATGATGTGGGGGGAGATGTGTATAAGAGACAGGGGTAAGGTTGCCACATAGAATAGAGGACACCTAGTTAAATTTGTCCCAAACATTGCATGGGTCTTATACTAAAAAATTACTGTTTAAATTTGACTGGATATTTTTGTGTTTTACTTGCTAAATCTGGCAACCCTATTCTTGGATGCACTAGAGTTTGAGAACCACAGTCTCAAATACTTCTAATACCCCAATCTCCTTCATAGACCACATGGACCAAGGAAAACTAGTTGAGCTGTGAGAGTTATTTATATACTTTGCATACAAGTCTTTTATCAGATGTATAATCTGCAAATATTTTTTTCCCATTTTATGAGCTGTCTTTTCACTTTCATGATGGTGTCCATTGAAACACAGAAGTTAATTTGATGACATCCAGTTTATATTTTGTTGTTGATTGTGCTTTTGATGTCATATCTAAGAATCTGTTACCAAATCCAAAGCCATAGAGACTTGGTTCTGTCTTTTCTTCTGGGGAGGGGAGAGGGAGTTGGAAGGTCAGTGGGAGAGCACCTGTTGGGGAGGGGAGCTGTACAAATAGGGAGAACACTGACAGCTGGGTTTGGAGAGTCAAAGGCTGTCTTAGGAAAACCAGACTCACCAAGTTAAGTCCTGGGTCTGAACTGACGTTTAGTTAATGCTCGTTGCCTGCTGCCTCTGGGAACTGAGCGCTCGTGCGTGCTCGCTCTCTCTCTCTCTCTCATTTTGTTTTTACAATGAGATGACACTTTTTACTTCTCTCCAATGAGGCAGAAAGTTCCCGAGCGTCATATTCACTTCCCAGCTGTGTGTCAAAGGCAATTTCATCAGATCAGAGGCTGTTCCTTTACAGCTGCAGCCCACAAGCTGTCCCCGTTCTTCCCATCCTCGGAGG
This sequence comes from Cephalophus harveyi, assembly GCA_006410635.1. Classification (NCBI taxonomy): domain Eukaryota; kingdom Metazoa; phylum Chordata; class Mammalia; order Artiodactyla; family Bovidae; genus Cephalophus; species Cephalophus harveyi. The sequence goes on from SJYT01037457.1 coordinate 485,316, forward strand.
GAAACTTAACTATGCACTCGGGTGGAATTCTTGTTCCCTTAGAAAATGTACTGTTCTGAGCTCAGAGGAAACCTCTTAATGGCCCAAGTAACCGTGGGAATTGGCCCCAGGACTATGTAATACAGGGATTGGCTCCCTGTCAGGTATCAGTCATGTGATGAGATTCTGCACTGCCTCTTCTGATCGTTGTCCCTAGAATCCTCTAGGAGTTCTCGCACCTCAGGCTTTCTGAGTCTGTGGCCCTGCAGCCTGCGGTTAAGGCCCCACAGGCATAGAGCTTGAAAGCTGTTTCATGCTTACATGACATGTACAAAGGCAACTTTCACGTAAGCCTTGGAGTCGAGGACTGGACTTGGGGAGTCTAAGGCTTAGAACTGATATATGTCATTGTTCACTTGTAGTTTGGTTGATGCATTTCTCAGGAAAGCATACCAATGAACCCAAGAAAGAAGAGTTATTGTTCTAAGGATATGGGGATGGAACAGGGGAGATGTTTTCTAAATTTACATGACTGATCAAGTGCAAGTGTTCCATTGAAATCTATTATCTAATCACAGAGAATTATAGCTGTTTCCAATTTTTCACATCTCACTTTATAAAATGAATAAAGCAACTGTACTTAAACCCAAAATATGAAAGCATGTAGGCTGTCTGTGACAGCAATATTAAATTTCTCCAGAAAAAGGAAATAGTAAGCAGGGAAAAATAGAACAAGCCATTGAAATCATCTAAGGCAGGGTGTCCAATAGAAATATGTGAGATATATCATTTAAAATTTTCTGTGTGTGCTCAGTCATATCTGATCTTTGCTACCCCATGGACTGTAGCCCACCAGGCTCCTCTGTCCATGGGATTTTCCACGCAAGAACACTGGAGTGGGTTGCCATTTCCTCCTCCAGAGGATCTTCCTGACCCAGGGATCATGTCTGTATCTCTTGTGCCTCCTGAATTGGCAGGTGACTTCCTTACCACTGCACCATCGGGGAAGCCACATCATTTAAAATTTTCTAGTAGTCATATTAAAAAGATAAAAATAGGTGAAATTTAATAATACATTTTATTTAATCTAACATATCTAAATATAACATATAACATATAATCAGTATTTTAAAACTATTAATGAATTAGTCTATATTCTTTTTACATTCAGTCTTCAAAATCCAATATGCATTTCATGCATACAACATACCTTAGTCCATATGCTAAATTCTCAACTGCTGAAGTAAACTGTAGCCCTACCAAAATAATACATTTCGAATAAGAGAACAAATATTTTACACATCTTCAATTTTAAAATTACAGTTTAAATTTAGTATAACAAGTTGAGTATAAGCTTAGTTCCTCAGTCACTCTGGTCACAATTCAGGCGTTCAATAGGATTTTCTCTTTCACTTGATACATGAGAGAAATTCAGGCTCTTTGCTTTTAAGAGGCTGTGGTTGAGAGGTGGCTATATTTATCTCCAGAAGAACTGAAGGTGAACATTGACTTATTCTATATATCCTAGGATGTTTCAACAAAGAGGATAGCTTAAATACTGAAAGAGATGGTTTTTAGAGCAAAATAGAGGAATTCAGCTTTCTCTGACAGGCAGAAAGCAGATCTCAACTTGGCCCAGGCAAGCAGAAGCAACTAGGCTCCAGACAAAAGTAATGGATCACAGATCCATGGGTAGACCAGGGATGGTGAGAATAGTTGAGGGTACATCCTGTGTTGCAGAAGTAGTTCATGGAGGACAGAACCCCAGAGGAAGCATGGGCAGAGATGGGTGAGGGAAAGCAAAGCAGGCAAGTGGTGACATCCATTCTTTCCCAGGGGAAACACTCTTGAGCTACTCTTGGGTTCCTAGGTCTTTCACTTTGCACTGTATCTTTTCCAAAGCATTTTCTTTCTTGTGTTTACCACCAGCATTTGGAGAGCTGCGCAGAAAATATCAAGTCCCCAGACTGAAACTCTAGGGACTTGAAAGCAAACTTGGGATTCTCACATCTGGTCTTTGTTGTCCCCTTCCAACCTCTGAAAATAAACACAGCTGAAAATCCTACACTACCTTTGGAAAATGATCTGAAAAAAATTTGCTTTTTGTCATGAAATTTTTTAAAGATTTTTTTTAAATATTGGAGTATAGTTGATTTACAATGTTTTGTTAGTTTCAGGTGTATAGCAAATTGATTCATTTATATTTGAGATTCTTTTCCCATATAGGTTATTACAAAATATCTTGAGAATAGTTCCCTGTGCTATATAGTAGGTCTATGTTGATTATCTGTTATATATACATAAGCGTGTGTGTGCTAATCCCAACCTCCTAATTTATCCACCCCTCCACATACACACCTTATCCTTGCGGTAGCTATAAGTTTGTTATCTAAGTCTGTGACATATTCTGTAAATAAGTTTGTGTGCATCATTTTTTCAGATTCCATATGTTAGTGATATCATATGATATTTGTCTGTCTGTTTGGCTTAATTCACTTAGTATGGTAATCTTTAAGTTCATCCATGATTCTACAAGTAGTAGTATTTCATTCTTTTTTATGGCTGAGTAATGTTCCATTGTGTATATGTACCACATCTTCTTTATCCATTTCTCTGTTGATGGAAATTTAGGTTACTTCCATGTCCTGGCTATTGTAAATCGTGCTGCTATGAACACTGGATGTGTGTATCTTTTCAAATTATGGTTTTCTCTGAGTATATGCTCAGGAGTGGGGTTGCAAGATCATATGGCAGTTCTAGTTTTAGTTTTTTAAGTAAAAAGACTTGAAAACTTTTGTATCCTACAACTTTACCACATTCATTGATGAGTTCTAGTAGTTTTTGGCAGTGTCTTTAGGATTTCTTATGTATAGTATCATACCATTTGCAACAGTGGACAGTTTAACTTCTTTCCTAATTTGAATTCCCTTTATTTCTCTTTCTTCTCTATTCGCTATGGAGGACTTCTGAAACTATGTTGAATAGAAGTGGTGAGAGTGAACATCCTTGTCTTGTTCCTGATCTTAGAGGAAATGCTCTCAGGTTTTCACCTTTGAGAATGATGCTAGCTGTAGGTTTGTCATATTTGGCCTTTATTATGTTGAGGTAGGTTTCCTCTGTGCCTGCTTTCTGGAGAGTTTTTTTTTTTAATGGGTGTTGAATTCTGTCAAAAGTTTTCTTCTGACTATATTGAGATGATCGTGTTTTTATTTCTTTAAATATTATTTTTTAATAATATTTATACTCACTTGCTCCCACTAGTGAGTATTTCCTGGTGTGTCTGCCACCAGTGTCCTGGCCCCCACAGTGAGTCATAGCCACTCCCCCACCCACCCGGGAGACACTCCAAGACCATCAGGTAGCTCTGTCCCGCACTCCTCTGAAGTTGCTGCTTTTGCCCAGGTCCTGCTGTGCACGAGACGTTGTGTGTACCCTCCAGGAGTGGAGTTTCTGTTTCCCCCATTCCTGCGGAGCTCCTGCAATCAAGCCCCCTGGCTGAGTGCTCTGAAGGACTCTTCCTCTTGATGGCTCTGGGGGTGTGACCCCTCGGACTGTACTCCAAGTCTTGAGAGTGGGGACACCCTCTTGAATCCTCTTTATTAATAAAAAGGGGAAACACTTAGTAGATGGACCACCCCTGTCCTAAACTACGATAGTGCTTACACGGGGAGGAAGGTAGAGTAACACTGAAGGAACATAAACCCACATCTTATAGAAACAACCACCCAAGACCAGAAAAAACAGCTATCAGCAAGTCGTCAATCAACACTATAACCACAAAAACACTCTCCTCCACTCGAGTTCAGGAAGGTGAGGTGGTAGAACAGAGGTCGAAGACTTTCTAGAAAATTAGAGGTGTAAAGTTGAAAGTCCCGAATTGTCGGACGATCCGTTCCCGTTTTCACTTTCACTTCAGCACAGGCTGAGGCACGTTAGGGTACCTGACATCGGGTGGTCCGAGGAGGCAGGTACCCTAAGAGGTCCGTTCTTATGACCTCACCCAACGGTAAAGGAAGAGGTCCCCTAGAAGGGGTGGGTCCCTAGCTTGGGTCCAGAGGACGTAACGTCCGTCTGTGAAATTGGAGACTCGGTGGTCTCTTCGTGATCCGTTCCTATCAACCCGATAACTATTCACCTTGGTGTCTTACCGGACTTTAACTACTTTCTACCACTATTGGTACTAACTACACGACACGGGACAACACACTATGTAAATTTATTCTGTGTCAACCAGGTTCGAAAGTTTTCACAGACGTTTCGACACGAGGTAAGAATACCTACAGATTATGGGTTTAACCTTAAAAGAGGAGGTGGATAAAGGAAAATCAATATAACCATCCTTCTCCTACGTTCATTTTCTTGGTCTCTTTCGACACGGGTTACACCATTTAGACCAACTTCGACTGATAAGGATGACCTGCGAACCGATACAGTAGAGAGACCTTCCTCGTGTCTTCGACCAACCTCGTCTAGGAAAACCCTTCTACGACGGTCACCTACTTAAAGACGGTTAGTACATGTTGTTCGTAGGACACACTCAACGGGACTTGACGGATGGACAGGGAACTCGTATTAAGTAAGTACTTAATACGATGAACCAAAACCCATTATGAACCATAAAAAAATTTCCCCATGAGGAAAGGATTTACTAGAAAGGTATTAGTACTGTTTCTCTCCGGTTGAGTTCACTAATGGAGGAAAATGTTTGTCCCCTATATTCCGTCTTTACCACTCAGAACGTATCCTCAGGAGAGATTATGGGTCACGCATCGAATTGACGTGTATTATACGAGCCAGGAGAGTAGAAACTAAAAGAATGAAGGTATTTGGGTATGTGGAGTTCCATTTCCAGTAGAAGGTTTCGTGGAGTTTAAAAAGTCAAGTAAAGAATCAGGTAACACATATGACAACCGGTCCGTCACTGAGTGTTCGATCAGTCCTTGGGTCTGAGTACTTGTCAGTAACACTATATAACACTATGGACGCTAGTGTCTCTACACAGTCTCCGTCGGGGAGAGTGGAGATGGCCTCTGAGCTGGGCGTCCACAGAGGACAGTGTGAAGCTCAGAGTTCCCATAGCCCGGGAGTTCAGTTTGACCTAGTGCTTGTATCAAGAACATGGTAAATGATGGGTTTATGTGTCATCTCCCCAGTAACCTGTGAGCCTCTGAGGCAGGGACCATCTTTTATTTCTGTGTCCTTAGAGTCTAGTCTAAATTCTACGCATGCTCCCTGCTTGATCGATGCTTCCTAAATTCATCAATGGAGCAGGAGACCAGGTTCTAACCTTGGCTCCTTCTCTCGTTGCTGGGTGATCTCCTCCCTAGATGGTCCTCTTTGTAGCAGTTCAATGTTCTTGCCCTGCATCTTGCCCATTTTGTCTCCCGTCCTCAGCAAAAATGGACAACGTGTCAGAGACTGATTTTTATCTCTGCTACCTGACAGAAACATGGAGATCAACCATCATCCTCTTAACAGAAAGGAAATTGAAACCTAGCTGCTGAGCAGGTGTCACCTCATGTAATCGGCAGAGGATCCCTGGGAGGGAGGGCTCCTTGTCCCTTCAGTTACACTCACAGGTTGCTGGACTGCAAAGCCAAGCTGCTGGGCCTCCAAGCCTGCACACCACTCACACCTTCACTCCAGCTCCCAGCCATCTCATTCACTGATCCAGGATCAAAGCATTTTCTACAAAGTGATCACTTTATTTATTATTGTGGTCTAACAGAGCTTAAACCTTAATTTTTAGAATAAGACCTGAAATTCATTTTTAAGCTACTCTGTCTAAATTTGGATCTTCCCTTGTAGCTTAGTAGGTAAAGAATCTGCCTGCAATGCAGGGACCCGGGTTCGATTCCTGGGTCAGGAAGATCCCCTGGAGAAGGAAATGGCAACTCATTCCAGTATTCTTGTCTGGGAAATCCCATGGACAGAGGAGCCTGGCAGGCTTTAGTCCATGGGGTCGCAAGTGTTGGACATGACTTAGTGACTAAACCACCATCTAAATTTAACAGAAATACCCCAATCTTTTTCTTTGTGTATTTGTTTAAATCATCTAAAGCCTTAAAAAAAAAATCTGTTGTGCTTGTAGGCTAAAGTTTTCCACAAAGACGCAATTTAAAAAATAAACAAATCCATGAGAATTTAGGAGGACCCTTTCCCCCTGTTCCGTAAGTGTCCTGCCCCCTCACCCACTTGTCCACCTCTTGTTTTCAGTGCTGAGTACATGGAGCATTATGAATCCAGGGACTTGAAAGCCTTCTCTGCAGAACCCTTGCTCATCTACCCAACGCACTACACAGGCCAGCCGGGGTATCTGAGTGACACGGAGACCTCGACCATCTGGGACAATGAGACGGTGGCCACTGACTGGGACAGGACACATGCCTGGAAGTCCCGGAAGCAAAGTCGCATCCATCGCAACGCAAAGAACACAGAGGCCCTGCCACCACCAGCCTCCCTGGACACTGCACCTTCAAGAGATGAGCTATGAAGGCTCCATGGAGGGGTTGCTACACTTTGGTTTTCCTAACAGGCCAATCATCTGTTTGCTCCAGTTTCTTTTAATGGTTACGGTGGCCTAACCAAAGTGGTCTAATGTGATTTTGATCAAAATTGATATATTTTTTGACAGGGGAAGAGAATAGGGAAACTAAACCCAAATCTCCTAGGATGGCTAGAAGATAGGCTTTCTGGCCACCATTAGGATGAACTTCAACCCAGACACCTGTCCTTCAGTTCATCACCATTGTGATCCTGCTTCCCACATTAAGGTTGAATGGCATAGCTCAGAGATGCTGACTCAAGGGAAAGGTGATCACCAACCCTGTTACATCAATAAATGGGTAGGCCCGGCAGCCTACCCAACTGGACCATATCTAGTGGTCTGGTGGGCCCATTTTATGTCATAGATGTGACCTTGAAAACTTGAGTATGTTCCAAGTTTGGTGGTTGGGAGTGGGAGGGCAGGAATCAAATAATTTAAAAATCAAATTAATCGGGCTTTTTCTTTAAAGGTATTTGTCATGAGCCTTATTGCAAAGTGAGCTTTGCATCTTAGTCTCCGTTATCCAACAGGGATGGGTATTTGGGTCTGTCTGAGACTTGGCCTTGACTATCATGACAACTGAAGCTCTCATAAAGAGCTGTCCAGTTTGCCATGTGGATATAGTGAATATAGTTTCATAGATATTTGAGGGTGTGTGTAGCTATTTGAAGAAAACACTCAAGCTTTGGCTTTCTTTATTATGGTCACTTGAGTTGGGATGCTGTATTTATGAAGATAAATTTAATATATAAGGGGCCAGGGCTGGTCTGTAATTGCTGTCCCAGGGGTTCATGCGCTGCCCCAGCAGGTCAGACTCTCCCATCCACCCTGGGCCTGGGAGTGAACTGCAAGCATGTGTTTTATGAGTCTGTTAAGAGACAGAGCACATGTTCAGGCCAGCAACTGTCCTTGCCTGGGATTTTCATTCTATTTTGAATTATTTATTTTCACAAAATGTTGGGGGCTGGGGGAGAGTCTGCAGGATAAGGCAGAGAAACAGATGCATCCGGCTTTCATCACTCCTGGGAAGTGGTCAGTGTAGACTTGTTGGTTCAAGAACCTGATTTTTCTGCATTTCCCAGGCCTGTTGAATGGGAGAGTCTAACCTTCTGGAAACAAATCATTCTCCGCTTCAGGTGAGAGACCTTGGCCAGAAACAGTGGAGTGATCAACTGACGTAGGCCAGCACCCAGGGAAGCTCTGAGGGTCACAGTCCTGGGCAGACCTCCTCTCTGCTTTCTACATACATGGATTGTATGTGAAATGCAGAGTTGGACTGCATCATCCCTTCCGGCCCTGCCGTCTGTGTTATCTCATGATGGTTTGCTTTAGGTGTCTGTTCTCATGCCCACAAGCAGTAAAACTCGGTCTCCAGAAATCCCCGCCCCAAGCATCCTGTCCACGCCAGCTCCTCTCCCCGTGTCCTGGGTGTTGGACTCTGAGCTTCATGCTTGGGAACAGAGCCCCAGGGCGGCCTTGCTGACTGCTCCCCATGAAGGCCCCTGGCTGCAGGACAACCAGCAGCTACCCCCCACAGAACGCCAGCCTCGGCCTTCCCTCTTGACATATGGTTGGTTCTTCTGCATTGACCAGTGAGCCAGGAGACGGAGGAGGGGGATCTCAGCCGACTCTGATTTTTACTGCTTAGACGTGGCAGTCGGAACTTGATTCTTTGTCTAGAAAAACAGAGCATCTGGGGAGCTAATGAAAAACCCTTAGGTGATTCCTAAGGTTTCCTTGGGTATTTTGTATTTCGCTTGAATATTTGAGTGCGTGCAAGTGTGCATGAATTTTATGTGTTTTTTTTTTTTTTTAATAAAGAGGGTGGGAGGTGGCTGAGGTATTAGGAGTGGAAATGGAGGCAGATTGAATTAATTTCTATGTGGTTTTGTTTAATAGAGAACATCGGTGTATTTTCTTTTTTCCTGTCAGCTGGCCTGGTGGGGTTATGAATTCTCATTCTTAAAAGACATTGTTGATAAATTCTAGAATTTTAGCTTAGGACTGTTCTACTGTGAATAAAGTTCTGGCTTTGTCAGCCCAGCCTTTGTTTCTCTTCACTCAGGTCTAGAATCCCAAGCAACATTCTTTTGATATGAACATTGTGAACTGCAGATCCAGTATTTCTTTAAAAAAAAAAATCACCAGTTCAGCAGTCCAGGGATTCCTTGACCTCATTACTCTTCCTCCCTCCCATCTAGCCTTAAGTCAAGACATTTGACCTTGGCAGTGTCAGAGGACTTTGCCTCCAGCCACGGCACCTGCTGTCTGCCTCTGGAAGTTAAACCCTCTCTGGATTTTGCGATGCAAGGTGGAATCTTCTGGATGGACAGCCTTGACTTCAGCAGTGCTGGTGCTGCTGAGCATGGACTGAGTGTCCGCCATCTGCAGAGGACACACTGCCCAGGCCTCGCTTTGTTCACCAGGGCCTGCTGCAGGAACTCTGGGGAGCCAGAGCTGGCATCCCAGCCTCCTCTACTGTCTGTCAAGCTCTGTTGTTTCAGGGTGGGGAAGTGATAAATGACTTGCCGTCTAGAGCTTGCTGTGAAACAAATTAAAAAATAATCTGCAACCCTGTGACTGTTCATTGGTTCCTCCAGTGCTGGTCAACAGCCCCCACTGCTGCCATTTCCAGGTTTGCACTGGCCCAAGGATGTCAGAGGCCAGAGATAATCATCACTTTGTTGTAGCAAAGAAGAGAGAGTAGTCACCAGCCTTCCTGGCCGGTTGGGGGATGTTTTAGATGCTGAAGAGGTAGGTAAGCCAGAGAGCATTCAAAGGTACAGAGAAACAGGAGTCCCCAGTGGGAGGATGATGCAGGAGAATTCATCTCTCATTTCTGTGCTGTTGATCAGCCTATTCATCAAAAGATACTGAGACATCTGTCCCAGGCCAAAGAGTTTTATCTTGGGACAAAAACGGGAGAACCCATGTTGGCCTCAGTGACCCCTTTGAATTTCAGGTCAAGCTCCCCCACCCCCACCCCCAGACCTCAGAATCCAGGTGCGAGCATGACCTTGTTTCAGGCCCTGTGCTGGGCGCTGAGATGCTCGGAGATCTAGGAAAGGTGCCTACTGCTGCGGGGTCCATGGTCCAGGAGAGCTGCCGTGTATAGCTGGATGGTTGGCTTTCAGAGGCTGAAACAAAGGTGACTTTAGAACCCACGGAACCTGGTTGTGCCGAGGAGGGGGACTGTCAAGGGGGCCCGTCGAGGGACCAGCTTTGCTGGGAATGTGACCGTTGTGTTGGGTTTGGGAGCATGAATGAGAGTTTAGGAGAGGGAGGAGAGTTGGGTGCAGAGGGTGGAGATCCTTTCAGGCACCGTGATGGTGTGGGGCTGTGAAAGGGCCTCCTGGGGAGTGATGGGGAGCGGGGCAGGATGGAAGAGTCAGCTATGAGTTGGAGTTGTTGACAGGTAACAGTCTTGCGACCCACTGATGATGGCAAGGCGCGGCAGCTCCCCTTCCACGCTGGGCTGTCCTCATGAATGCAGAGGCCATTGTTTCCGGGGGAATTCTACCTTTGGTTTTTCTCCTGACAGATAATGCCAAGACTTCCAGTCAAAGGTTGGTATCTGAAACAAAATTTCCACTCAGCGACACACTTGGGAATCTTTTCACTTCTAGTTGGAACAAATCCATCTAATTAGTAGCTGTAAAATAAGGATGAGTCTTCCCAAGAGGCTTCTACGTTGTGCTTTTGAGACATTCTTTCCAAGTAAGTGATCTCTATGACTGACAAGTTAATTCACCAAAGATTTAACTAATGACAAAGAGTGAAAGTGAGGCTGGTCGTTTGATAAGATAGCATGTTATGGGTGATACAGTCAGAAAGCACAGCACGGGCAGCCTTGGAAATAATCATTTCACCCGAGTTTTATGTTTGGTGGTGGTGTTTGTTATTTCAGAGAGAACCTCCCTCCCCTGGAGATGTTCTGATTAAATGTGTCAGAGGGCAGGGAGACGCGAGGAGCGAGCAGTGGACAGGGGAGGCACTCCCCTGTGAGCAGGCTGATGGTGGCCCTGAGTCAAGGCGGAGCTGCTGAAACAAGGCTCAAGAGTCTGGTCAGTGGTGACCAATATATTGTCTTTGGCTTTGTTTTTGCTTGCTTGGAAAAAAGAAATAATGATGGTGGGTTTTAGTACAATGTGTTAACACCAGATTACCTAGAAATTGTGCCTTCTCTTTTTTTAATTTTTAAGAGTTTTTTTTTTATTGAAATGTAGTTGATTTACAATGTTGTGTTAGTTTCAAGTGTATAGCAAAGTGATTCAGTCATAAATACATGTGGTTTTTTTTTCTTTCTCTTTCATTCTTTTCGTTATAAGATATTGGATATAGTTCCCTATTCTACACAGTAGGTCCCTTTATCTGGTTATCTATTTTATATAGCGTGTATATATTAACCCCAAACTCCTAATTTATCCCTCCCATCTACCAAGATTTGGCATTTTCTAAATGAATGGCCTCATTTTTAGCCACTTCTTTCTGAGAGGTAGACAGGGCAATGTAGCTATTAATTGTTCCCCATGCATAGGGCTTGTTTAAATAGCAAGTTAAAAGCATCCCTTGGCATACACACAGTATATTTTCCTCTAGCTTTCAAGAATGCCCCACAGTTTTACAAAATGAACTTTGCCAGAATAGGTGATGTGAAGATCTGTAGATGAAAGGGATGTTCCATGATGTTCTGGGATAAAGGTTTCAAGTTGTAGTAAACAACACTTGATTGCTCAGCACTGCAAGTGAATGTCTGAAGTTGACGGGGCAGAGTGTCTTTTATGATATTTTGCTTAAGGAATCATTGTCCCCTGAAGACACTTCTGTTCTTCCCTATGACCTCTGGTTCCCCACATAGCATGGTATTTTTTCCAATAGTTTCCTTTTCCATGTCAGGGAGGTTTTCAGCTATTATCTCTTCAAATATCTTACCAGGCCCTTTCTCTCCCTTCTTCTGGAACCCGTTTAATGTGAATGTTGGTGTGCTTGATGTTGTCCCAGAGGTCTCTCAGACTGTCCTTCTTTCTTTTCATTCTTCTTCCTTTGTTCTATGGTGCTGATTTCCACCACTCTGTCTTCTGTGCATTTATCCATTCTTCTTCTTCATTTATTCTGCTATTGATTGCTTCTAGTGTATTTTTCATTTCAGTTATTGTATCTTCAACTCTGGTTATTCTTTATTTTTTCTAACTCTTTGTTAAAAACTTAAAACTTTTTGTTCCGTGCGTCCATTCCTTTCCTGAGTTCTTGGATCATCTTTACAATCATTACTCTGAACTCATTCTCAGGGAGGTTGCAGTCCATGGGGTTGCAAACTGTCGGACACAACTGAGTGACTGAACTGAACGGACATCCCTCAGTTCTTCTTCTGGGGCTTAATCTTGTTCCTCTGTCTGGAACAGATTCCTCTTTTGTCTCATTTTGGCTACACTTCAGTTTGTATTTTTATGTATGTGGAAGGTTAGTCATGCTTCTCAGCCTTGGGGAAGGGGCCCTCTCTATGGGATATCCTGTGTGTCCCAGCAGTAGGCTCCCCTCTTGTCGCTCAAGAGCCAGGGGCCTGCGGGTCTCAGGATAGGTTCTGACTTGTGTTTTTTAGACTCCGTTTCACATGCTGTAGGACTGTATCTTTCTCGCTTCTGGTGTCTGCCCCCTTGTGGGTAAGGCTGGGCTAGAGGCTTGTGCAGGCTTCCTGGCAGGAGGAGAAAATGGTACCTTGTCTCATCATGTGCCTGGAATGAGGAAATGGCTCAAATTGCAGCAAGAATAGGTGTACTTTCAGGAATATTTGACAGTATTACTAAATACTGAATGAGATTCCAAGACAACTGGTGGAATGGCTCCATTAAAATTTGTTGTTGGGCCGGAAACTGGCTTTCCTTTCCGGTCTGTGAATTTGCCTAGAATGGCCTGACTTATACCCACAGGTGTATTGACATGGAGATGATCTTAGCTTAAGATCATTCTGCTACACTAGGCAGGCAGCTCACAGCCCAAAGCCACCTTCTTGCATGTCCTCAAAAAGGATGGAAAGAATGAAGAATCATCTCTAAGAACTGGTTTTCTCTCTATTTCTAATTCACTGAGTTTATTTTTCTGCCCCTCCCTGGCATTTCTTCAGCTTGGTTTCTCTGCAATGGGCACTTTGACCAAATCTCCATGTCTGAACACCAGCTTTCTGGCCCTGCTGGTCCAGACAAGGCTCCTCCGGGTTCTTCCTCTTCTAGGGGAATGAGTCTGGGCTCTTGCTCATGGGGGAACGTGATTTTCAGTGCCTTGGACAGCCCTCTCTCCTCATTCTTCGGAGAGCTTAGAAAATAACTCATAACAAAGTGTCCTCTCCTGAAGGGAACCGACAGTTTGGGGAAGCCCGTCACACAGGAGTTGAGATGCGTGTGTTGATGGTGCGGTCTGAAGGGTTTGAACTACTTTGTAAAATGGCAGGATGAATCGTGAAGACTTGAAGGGGATATTACTGTTCAGAACGGACATTAGGAGGAAACCATGCCCACAGCATGAGCAGGCAGGGGACGGAAGAGGAATGCAGGCCTTAGGGTATTAGAGAGGAGAGGAAAGAGGCAGGGCACAGCACAGGGGCTCGAGTCCAGCAGAAAGGCAAGGCCCAGGGGGATAAGAAAACAGACTCATGCCCATTGTTGGTGGAAAAGTAAGGCCAGCGCACAGGCCAGGAAGGTGGGGGGGCGTGGTAAGGGCAGGGAACCAGAGGGGCAAAAGAGTAGAGAAGAGGCTTGGAATGGAAGTGGCGACCCTAGCCCTTAAAATGACTCTTTAATCCTTGCGATCCAGCCACAATGCAGAGGCGAGGTGGCGGTGAGCTGCAAAGCAACAGGTGGGATGCCCGGGACCCCTGATGCCTATGGAACAGCAACAACTCACTGTCCTGCATGTGAGTCATCCCTGGTCAAAGGGAGGGTCGGAGTAGACAGCCCCATCCTGCAGGGAAAGATCCAGGTCCAGGGGGAGACAGGAGGGAGGAGAAAGGAATGGGGGGCAGGGCTCAGCTTCCGGTGAGAGAATGGTCCCTCCCTGACCTGACCGCAGAGGGAAGCGAAGAATGGGAGGCAGGGGGGCCTGATGGAAGTCACTGTAGGCTCCGCGAGGGGAATGCTCCAGCTCCGGGCTGCTTCCCCGGGGCCAGCGGCTCCCTTTCCAGCCTGTCCAGCAAGGGTCCCTGTGCCGCTGCAGCTCCACCAGGAGGCGCTGCGGGCAAGGCTGGGCCCACACTCCCCTCTCCCCAGCCTCTTTGGAGCAGGGCTGTGGAACAGGCTGCAGGAGCCCCCTGGCTGCCCTCCAACTCCATGAGTCAGTCTTTCCCCAAAAGCAGCCGCAGGCTCGATTTTCCCAGGGTGCCGCTCCGGCATCTGCGGGCCCACCTCTGAGTGTCACGTGTGCCCCACGTGGCTGCTCACTGGGCAAGGCGGCTCCCCAGGAATACCAGCAGTGAACTCTGGCGGTCAGCGTCAGAGAGAAGTGCCTTATGTGTATTGTGTAATTTAATAGTACGTGAACCTCAAGAGGTAGAAACTATCTTCCACCCCCACTTTGTAGATGAGGCAATAGCTAACAGACTTGCTGAAGATATTAAGTGGCGTGGGAGTCAGAGCCAGGCAGTGAGAGCCCACCCACACCAAACTGCATGCATGCAAAGCTTCCGGGAAGAGAGTCTGCCTCATTTCTTGTTTTCTCATTAATATCTAATGTTTCGATCTCTTGCTTGCTTTCTTGCTCTCTCTCCCCAACTCTTTCTCTCACACACATAGAAGCTTGCAACGCCAATGTTTACTTTCCACCTAGTAAATCTCAATACTGAATTTTTTTCAGCTGATCAGGCCAATTCTCTGAGGCTTGGATGTCAGATGTTGTATAAATGAGGATCAGAAATAGACATCTGGGGGCAAGGCAGCAGTCTCATTTAGAATGCTTCTCCTCTTTTGAACTGATGCCTTGGTATTATTTTTAATAGCTGGAGCAATCTAGAAACAATTTTAATCATTCTTTTTTCTTTCTTCAACTTGACAGATACCATTGTGAGAGAGCGTGACTACAGTGCAAAATGTTGCTCTGAACAACATCTTGTTGTTGGGAGGAAACAATGGTAGGATTAAACTTGATTTCTTCTGAGAAGCCTGTGATAAGAGTACTCGGTCCTGATCACTGGTGTCCACTCCTTTAACCCCTCATTCAGTTGGTGCTTTTCACCCCCTCTGTGGGTGCATCATGGATCCCAGGTGGGAGCTAACTTGCAATGTAATCTTACAGCCCTGTTTCCCCTTCTGTGAGATGGAATGATGCTCAGGATAAAAGCTGACCAGCTGCAGGTCTCTCCTTGGAGACCTGAAAGACCAACCAGATGCCCATCTAACCAAGGGAGCTTGTGGAACTTCACATGGTTGGAAGGCTGGGTTTGAAGCCAGCAGACCCCAGACATTCTCTCCAGCTCCAGGAGGCTCTGGGGAATATGTCAGGATAGCCCTGCCCCATGTGACACCCACATAGTGGAGTCTGGTCATTCACAGCCCTGCCCCTAACCTCTGGCATGTGACTTAACTGCTCTGAGCCTCAGCCCCGGAGATCTGTAATATGAGGGCGTTGACTGTATGATTTAGAAGGCGATGCCTTCCAAGTCTTAAGAAAATGTTAAATACCTCAGACTGTTAAATAAGTGAATTACTTCCACATAGTTTTCTAGGCAGAGATACTGAGAAACCACACCAAATGGTGGTTTTCTAATTCAGAGTCTAATTAAATTTGCCTGGCTTCTATTTGATTTCACAGTTTATATGTCAACAGTTTAAATTTCCTAGATTTTTTTAAAAAAAGATTTGACATACAACTACATCTGTAAAAGAGCTCCTAGTTTAGTCAGAGTAGGGACCACATTAGAGGCATGAAAATTGGTGGTGACCACATGTTAAAAATGAATTCTGTAAGGCTAATTCTAAACAAAATTAAATTACTCTTGTATTAATATTTTTTCTTCCTCTGAACACCTCTCTTTCTTCAACCCTTCTTGGCTCTGTGCAGCCCCCATCTCAAGTCCTCGCTGCCATCTCCTCCAAACACTTTTTGGTGACTGTGGATAATGAACAAAGCTGTGTACCCTAGTGAAGACAGCACTCCTCTGGGCAGAGACGGAAATGCTCATCTACTCCAAGTATCCCCCTCCATCTTTCTACCTCCCCTGCACTTAGACGGGGCCATTGACTGGCCAATGGACTGTGAATGGAAGTGACACGGTCCCTTTGAACTAAGGCAGTCAGGAAATGTTGTGAGTTCTCTCCACCATCGCTGTGATTTTGAAGGAAAAAAATCTGAGACCATGGCACTAAGTTGCAAGATGGAAGCTGCCTGGATCCTTGAGCCACTAAGGAGAGTTGCCCAACTTGCAATACCTATGACATGTTGAAAACTAAACTACCCTAAGTTACTGAGACTTCATACTTTGTTACTTTAGCCTAGCCTAGCCGAGCCATCCCTTGCAGAAGTTATTTCA
Organism: Cephalophus harveyi; assembly: GCA_006410635.1. NCBI lineage: Eukaryota > Metazoa > Chordata > Mammalia > Artiodactyla > Bovidae > Cephalophus > Cephalophus harveyi. Next base: position 501,356 of record SJYT01037457.1, read on the forward strand.
ACAGAGATCCTAGGGAAACAGCCATGCACAACACAATGGGGAAATCACTTCTTAGAGTGGAACTGTGGATACAGGTGGTAATTGGGGCCATTGCAACAGATCTATAGAAAAAGAGGGTTGGCACTGGGGAAGCTTCTCCAGACCACTGAAATCAGGACATGGAGCAAGACTGCCTACTTCCTAATGATCCTGTGCTGCACAGCAGATTTGAAAAGACTCCACAGAAGGAAAATTTAAGACATTATTCCTTCAGCCAAAATGTCACCAAGCTGCTTCTGGAGGGAGACAAAACAAGGGAACCCATTTTCTCAGATAATCTTGACAATATAGTCACCTAGTGCCAGGAACAGAAAGCCCCCTTTTTCCTGCCCATATTATCAATGATTATAACTCCTACTTGACTCTCTCCTCTATCCCACAGGGACCCAGAAAACTTGCTAATATGGATCTCTTTAGGAATCCCTTTCTTAGGGAATGATAATGATGGAATGCTGATGGGCATTTGTTGAATGAAGCTTGCCCAGATCTGATTGAATTTTGGGAAGATCTTCCTTCTTCCCTCCACAGAGGCCCTCCCGGCTTCTGGAGCACCAAGGATGGTTTCAAGAACTGTGCCGATGGTAGCAACTGGAGACTCAGGAAAGGCTGCTGGAAAGAAGGCAAAGTCCTACCCTGGATCCTAAGTTTGATTTTATACAGTGTCCCCAGCCAAACTACCCCTAAGGATGCCCTCCAGCAAGCCGCATCTGACGGCGATTTCCTAAGATGTCATTCTTGCCTCTGAACGCAAATGATCCTTGACGATGGCGAGGACCCCTCCTAACTGGCCCCCTGGCTCTCCCTCTGCTCCCTTGAGCCGGACCAGAGTGGACTCCCAAAATGCTTACTGACACATCTGAAACCCAGATCCACCAGGTTAACACTCCAGATACAATCCCTTTGAGTCCGGCAGCATGTGCCAACCAAGTCCCAAATCAGTTTATTAACTTAACCAAAAGGTAAACAGATGACAGAGAGGCAGAAGACAAGCATGTCAGCAGCTAAAAGCATTACCCGGCAGTCCACCAGGAAACAAATTTAAGACATTTAAAGTGGCATTAAATAAATGAAGCTATGTTTTATCTACTTGTAACTTCCATTGTCTTTTATAAAAGGAATATATATATATATAT
>SJYT01037457.1:502893-558387 GCA_006410635.1 Cephalophus harveyi
GGGAAGTGTCAGAGGGGGGTGGGGTGGTGAAGAAAAGAAAGAAAAAGCTCTGCATTACAATCTGCACTTCTTATTTGGGTCTGTTCTTTATTTTTGGAATAAAAACTGGTATTTTGAAGATTTTTTTTTTCTTAAAAAGGACAACATTCTGAAAGTGCTTCTTACACATGTCAACATCCCACATATTATGGCTTTATAGCTCAAACCCCAGCACAGCTCAGATTTGGAAGGGAGAGGACCATGGTGCTACCGGAGACAAGTGTCACTAACAGTGACACTGGGATAGAGGGTGGGAACCTGAAAGGAAAAGTTAATGATTCCATCTGGAAGAATGTGTGTACCTCGCTAGAAATGGTCTGGATAGTATGCAAAGCCCCACTTCTGTCCCCATGACTAGGCACAGGAAGGTTGCGAAAGTCAGTAAAAACGGGACACTGCTCTCAGTTGGGAACATCTCCAGGGGGCTATTCACAGAGCGATGGCTGTTCAGAAATCTTTCACAGGTCTCAAAACGATCAGACATAGTCAACCGCAGTAGGAATTTCTACACCTGAGGAACAAATTGCACGTTAATATATAGAGGTACTACAATCCAGACGGCAAAAGACTGCAGACATAGAGTTTCACATGCAGAAGGCAATCGGAAAAAAACAATGAAGCAGTGGCATTCTGAGACGGATCAGAGTCCAAGTGAGTCATCATCCTGCTGAGCTTTCTTTTCTGGCTGATAAGTTACCAAAGAACATGGCTACGTGTGCAAGAAATGCTTGTGATATGTTCTTTAGGGGGTGGGAGACACACGATGCAGTTACCAGAAATCAAAAAGGCTTGCGTTGCCTCCAGAGGCGTCATGACGGCTGGTTCAGTGGCTCAGAGGGGCCTCCGAAGCTGCTCCTCGCCCTCCCTGGGGTAGCCGATGCAAGCAGAGGTCAAAGCCACCGGCTCATCCAAACCCTGTTGACGTGGCCTTTCATTCAGCCTGTGGCAGTTCCCACCTCTGCAGTGGTTCTTTTCTGGTGGCACTTGATTGAGAAAGTAATCCTCTCCCTTTATAAAAATAGTTTGGACTTATAATACTGGCACAAAGGACACTCTGTAATCCTCGGGTTGATTCCATCTACTTGGGAGGTGTGAGACGAGGTGCTCAGTTCCTTGTTTCCCTGTAAAAAGTGACCTCGACTTCCCAGGCCATTGTGCAAATTTGTTTTCCTGTAGTCCAGAATATCCCATAAGTCCCTCATATTTATATATATACACACACACATACCACATATGTGTACATACATATAGATTTATAAATGCGGATAATTTTGCATTTCAATCTCAGGTCAAAGAGAATCAGTGAATCCGTCATCCTTCCTGTGTCAATCTCATCTCCGATTTCCCCACGACGCCCATGGTAGTGCCCTGCACACCAGAGTTGCTCAACCAAACTCAGCCCACTTCACCAATGACCCTCTAACACTGAGTGGTAGCTGCGATGGCCTATTCTCAGCCCCACCCTGCCTTTGGCAAGCGAGGGGCCCTGGGTCTCTGCCTTCAGAGGGTGATTTTGCTGTGTCTGTTGCTCCAGCAGCCCCGTTTAGCTGTCCTGGGCAACGTCAGGCTGGTCCGGCTACGCAGTTTTACTTGCTCTTCCACAGAGTTCTTTTTGCGTAAGATGAAGTCAAAGTTCACTTGGCTGTTCATGGCATAGAAGACGTTTGCCGAGTCTGGGATCACGAGTTCTAAAAAAAAAAACAGAGAGATGAGGGAAGAGAAGGTGGTCAGCTTGTGCAGTCAGCCCAGCGCTGACCATGGCAGATGGATATTTTGCCCAGACTCATGGCTGGAATTATAGCCGTTTGTTCCTGGAATGTGAATGGAGCTGGAAATGACCACCACTCAGTCACACCAAATTGGTTCCAACCGTTTACCAATCCCAATTTTAAAAACTTAAGTGTGAATCCAATCTTGGAAATTCAAGCCGTGAACAAAATGCTCAAATGCGAGATGTTTTAGCTGGTAGGACATAGAGTAGGAAATGGAAGCCTGGAGGAGTTAAGAGACATTCCTGAGTGCACAGCTAGTCAATGGCAGGACTGGGAGCAGAGCCCGGGGTTTTCAGCCTACCCAATATGAAATTTTTCTCAGAGACTAAATGAATCCGATGATATGGAGAAAAAGGCAGAAAAATCTAAAGCACTTTCCAGAAATCTTTACTTGGAACATCAAAACATTTTTAAATTAATCCCAAACCAAGTCAGTATTTTATACCATTTGAGAGCTTGCTTCATTAAGGGCTTGCATTTTAATGTTAAAGGGAAACCAGACAAGATAGGCTATATCTGTTAAAACTTAAACAACTGTCTATTTCAATGAGTCCCAACTAGATAACTGTAATTTCTGAACAAGGACTGTTCCAAGTATAATATGAAGTTATCGAGCAAAGTGATTTAAATTCATTTTTAATTTTAAAAGAAGGTATACACTCTTTAGCACTCAGGGGTAAGGGATATCTTTAAAAATCAAGAGGGAATTAAAGAGGTAAAATGTGCGAAACTAGCTTTGTAGCAGTGGAGTAAGGGAGGCAGCTAGGTCAGGTATGTGATTGCAGAACTGGAGTAAGTCAAACTAACATTAACTCAAACACTGAGATTCTACTGCCAAGACTGATGCAATCAGGTTCTGAGGGACTCTGCTACATTTTGCACAAGTGCCCCAGTCTCTTGCCCACATATTCCTGAGCTCAGTAGCAACTTACCTCACGGCTAGATATATATATATCTGTACTGTATCTCGAATACTGTCCACTTTCGGGTACATTATTTCCTGTCACCATCTCCCCATGATGCATGAGGGGCCAGTAGGGTACTGTCTCTGTTTAACTAATTACAGACCAGAGAGGTCAAGCCACCCACCCGCCACCACCCAGTGGTGAATGAAGCTGGGCCCCAGCTGTGCTTTGGGACTCCTGGACCTTCAGACCCACCGGGTCTCACCTTGCATTGGCTTGGGGGTGATGTGGGTGGTAAAACCCAAGAGACCACTTTGTAGGCCTAGGTTTTTAACAGCAACTACACTAAAAGATATAACTGAGAAAGGTTTGCCCCACAACCTCGGGCTCAGCTGGATAAATGAGAAAACTTCCAAGACAGTGGGAAAACAGTTTTCTCTGAGGCTGTGGCTTTTCATTGCTTGGAAAAGGTTATTATTCTAATTTGGCCCACTCTTGTCTGGGCCCAAGATGACAGCCCTGGGTGATTTTTTGGGTAAATGGGGTACGAGTAGCTGCTCCCTTTGCAAATCCCCATCTTGCAGAGTTTCTTTCTTTCCCTTTATAGGGGGGATGCTTGTTGGGGAACAGTCCCACAATGAGACACCTGCGTTGGTCCGTGTGTTGGGTCAGTCAGCAAACAGGCTTGGCCTTAGTCAACAGTACTGGCTGTTCCTTTTGCACTTGGAAAGCAGACTTATTCTGCTCGAGTCACTTTCTCGGATGTGCCGTGGCATAGAGAAGTCACCTACCAGTTTGCCTCCTCCTCTCAAGAAAGAAAGAAAGAAAGTGAAGTCGCTCAGTCGTGTCCGACTCTTTGTGACCCCATGGACTGTAGCCTACCAGGCTCCTCTGTCCATGGGATTCTCCAGGCAAGAGTACTGGAGTGGGTTGCCAACGCCTTCTCCAGGGGATCTTCCTGACCCAGGGATCGAACCCAGGTCTCCCACATTGTAGGCAGACGCTTTACCGTCTGAGCGACCCGGGAAGCCCTCTCAACAAAGACAAGCCCAATTCAGATTAACAAACTGATATATTCAGGGGGATTATCTGCCCAGAGTTTCCATGAAGATTTCTAATTAATGGATTCCTCGGCAAACTGCTGCATTTCATATTCACCAGTTCTTTGCTTCAGTAAGTGTGAGGTCAAGAACCTTCCACATTGCTGGCATCAGAAGCTTTTGCTACTTGAAGATCAAGTGAGTAAAGAGCAACAGAAGGCTGAATTCTCATAAAAGGTTAACTGAAACAATGAGAAGTCATTGCAGGAACTGCTACATTTCAGGTTCACACACAACCTGGGCACGCGTTATTGGGTGACGGAGGTAGACGGCCACTGGCGAAGACCAGGCAGGCTCCACCTACCCCGCCCCACACACGGAGGGACGTCTTCCTACAAGAAGGCTTGACGAGAAATTTACAGAGAATGCACGGGAGGCATGCTCAGCAAAACTGCAGAAAAAACAAGGTTTGTGGCGGGCGGTGAGGGGTGGGGGCTGGCCTGAGAGAATTAATAACAAGTGAGGTGATGGCATGGTTTCCCACACAACCCCACTCTTGGGCAATTCAAAACCCCCACTTGGAAGAGAGAGGATATAGCTATACATATAGCTGATCCACTTTGTTGGAGAGCAGAAACTAATACAGCATTGTAAAGCAACTCTACTCCAATGACAATTAACAAAAAATTAATTATATAAGTAAGTAAATAACAATACCCACCCCACCCCCAACTTGGTTCCATTTAAAATAGACACTGTATCCACATGGGGCCTTCTCACCCGGGGAGGCCAGGTTTGAAGCGGAACACGTGCCTACCTTTGTCCTCCGAGATGACCTGCACCAGCTCGTACTCCTCGGCCGGGTCTGAGTCCAGATTGTGCTTCAACATTGCCCTCTGGATCACAGCGGGAGTTTTATCCTGGCTCGTCAACTGGAAAGCCGAATGAAAGGGTGTGTAAAGCATTGAACTTTGTGTTTCCTGGAAGGGTTTTCCTGACCTTCTTCTTCTTGCTGTCTTGTGCCTTCCCAGGAGAAATGGCCCGGCGAAATGAGCGAGGACCAGGAGCCAGCCCTCCTGGATTCCAGTCCCGGCTCTGCCCTCAGGGGACAGGCCACCAACGCTTCCCATCAGCTCCTCTCGCTGAGCCACTGTGTCTGCCCCCATTCAAACAGGAGAGGCAGCCCGGGGTGCCTTGCCACTTCCAGTGGAGGCTCCAATGGAAGAATGTGTATGAGGGAATTGTGGGGAACGCACAGCGTTTTCAGTCCTGGGCCAAGGTTACCCTCACCTGTTGAGCACCGGTGACAACCTGTGGGTTAGAAATGGCCACGGTTCCACACACTGACCATTGCAAAAAGCCCAAGTGACTCCACAACCCAGGAAGCCCACCTCTAGATATTTACCAAGAGGAATGAAAGAGTGTGTCCATAAAAGGATTCTGTACAAACTTTCACAGCAGATTTAGTCATAACAGCCCCAAACTGAAAACATCCTGAATCTCCATCGACAGAACAGGGGAGCATAAAGACAGTGCTGTGTGTTCACGACAGAGCATGACGTAACGCATGACGTAACAGCTAAAGGGACCTGAAACACACAACAATGCGCTGAATCCACACCCATCACAGACAGCCAGAGGAAGGCGACACAGAAGACAACAGGCGGCAGGAGTCTGTTCTCACCAAACAGGCCAAGTTAACCTGTGGCCTTAGAAAGCTGACTTTAGCTAAACTCATACGCAACTAAGCTTAAAGCAGGATTGGAGGGGGATTCGGGAATGAAGAAGGGATGAGTGGATGAAAAATGTTATTTATCTAAACTTGCAGTAATATATGTAATAAACATATATATACATTATATAGTGGTTACATAGATAACATATATATGACAGCTACGTATATATAGATAGATATATGGTGGCTACATACATATATATATAAACATATATATATACCCACACATATGGTAGTTAAATAAATATATATATATTATACTTATAAAAATCCAAAGACTAGAACACTTCAGATCTACGTAATTGTATGTAAACTTTGCTTCAATTAAAAACTACCTTCCGAGTGTTTACAAACAATAAATCTAACATTTTTCAAAGTACAAGTAAAAGCTCCTCTCAGCCCAAGTCTCCCCTTCATCTCTGCCCATCAGTCAGCTGTTTCCAAGGTGCTCAGAGAAACAGGAGAAGGGAGAGCTGACTTTTGCATTATCCTTTGGCTGATTTCTTTACATTTGAAAGAAAGCAAGAGAAAACACAGATTTTTTCTTACTTAGAAATAAAAGCTGCTCTCCCCAGGAGGCACGAGGAGAGAGAGCCAAAAAGAGAAGAAGTCTGATATCCTCCAAGAAACTGTCATAGTGAGCCAGAGGATGTTGGGCCCATGGGCCCCTCTCTGGTCTGGAGAAGCAGCTGTATTTGTGATACAATAAATAACAGGCATTACAATGGGGTCCCTGTAAGTGACAAAGACCCTGCTCAAGTGTGTATCACCAAAACATCTGGCACATCCTTATTAAAGAATCTGCCTGCAATGCAGGAGACTCTGGTTCAGTCCCTGGGTCGGGAGGAAGCCCTGGAGAAGGGAATGGCGACCCGCTCCAGTATTCTTGCCTAGAGAATTCCATGGACAGAGGAGCCTGGTGGGCTACAATCCATGCGGTCACAAAGCATCAGACATGACTGAGCAACTAACACTTATTTTTCACTTTCATGGTTAATAGGTTCAGTTGTCAACTTTGAACCTACTTAAGGAGAAAGCCAGGCTACCCTTAGTTTCTTTATCTTAAACCTCCTCAGCTGTGTCCATACGGATGGGATGGCCAAAGGCTTTCCTTGAGGGTTGGTTACTTTGTACCATAAAAGCTACAGGAGAACGGATCATCACGGAGAGCATTGAGTTCAGCCACAAGGCCCTACGCTGATATACTAAACTGGCACTACCCCGTAGATACATACTATACGAGCCTCATTTGTAATTTTAAATATCTAGTGGCTACATTTGAATTTTTTCAAAAAGGGAATTAATTTTAATATTTTATTTAATCCAACATATCCAAAATATTATATCAGCATATAATCAATATGAAATTGCTAATAAGATATTTTACATCCTCATTCTTTTTTTTGTACCAAGTCTTCAAAATCTGGGTGCATTTCACACTCATAGCATATCTCAATTTGGACTCTGCCCATTTCAAACCTTCAACGGCCAAACAGGGCTGGTGGTTACAATACTGAACAGTCTCCTTCACACACCTTATATAGGAACTCAAAACGTTCCCTGTGCCCTTCCTGAGGTTAGTTTTCTAATGCCCCAAGCCAGGCCTGTTTTTGAAAGATCAGACCCCGTGCAGGATGCAGTATATCTGATTTCTCTGGCTCAACAGGGTGTTTCAGAGACTCATCCACGTTGACTGTGTCAGTTCTCTGCTCCTTTCAGTGCAGAGACACTGTGGTTGCACGGCTGGCACTTACTTCCCTGGATGGCATGTGAGAAGCCATGTGAATAAACTACCCTGAAAAGACAACAGTAGCTCCGATGCCCTTGGCTGCCTGGCGGCGCCCCTTCCGCCCCGACACTCCTTTATCAGCCCCTCTGTCACCACAACGCGCGTTCTGTCTCAGCCGTCCCTCCTCCCCTGCAAGACCCCGGCCTCCCCGTGGGGCTGGACGACCCCTAGTGTTGGACCCCAGCACCGGCCTTGCACCAACCTGTGTTTCTATCTACCAGGAAAGCCACGCCATTTGGATGCCCTGCAGTGACAATGTAAGTGCACCCAAACTCCTCCTCCAGCAGTTACATCGCACTTGATGGGACCACCACCATCCAGCTACCTTAATCTTCCTCTTCCACTGCCCCACAAAAGGAACCAAAAAGTTGATAACTAAATGGATAGATCCTACAATTCTAACTTACAAAAGCTTTCAAAAATCTGTATCATCTCCAGCCACATGACCATCTCTCAAACCCTTATCACCTTCTACATGGAATGTGATAGCAGCTTCTAACTTGCTCCGAGCTCATCTCTAATCTACCCGCCTGTGTTCCAGCATGAGGTCTCCGCAATGCCAGTTACTTCTCTAAAGAGCAAATCTGACTGCTATATTAAAAGCCTTCGATAAGACTCGACTGCCTGCAGGAATAACACAAATGCCTTCATGTGGCCCGTAGGCCCTGGGAAAATCTGATCGGACCTCTATTAGAATATTTAATACGTTTTGAAAATTGCTTTACGATTTCCTTTTTGATTATAAATTCCTCAAAGACAGAAATGTATCATTCGTCTCCCTACTCCCAAAGCCTGGTCCTGTGACTAGTACACAACTAATGGTCATGACTGAGAAACGCTGGACTGGAAGAAACACAAGCTGGAATCAAGATTGCCGGGAGAAATATCAATCACCTCAGATATGCAGTGCAGGAGAAGGGGACAACCGAGGATGAGACGGCTGGATGGCATCATTGACTCGATGGACGTGAATCTGAGTGAACTCCGGGAGTTGGTGATGGACAGGGAGGCCTAGCGTGCTGCGATTCATGGGGTTGCAAAGAGTCGGACACGACTGAGCGACTGAACTGAACTGAATGGTCATGAAACGTTTTGTTAATTCAGTGAATGCTTTAGTGAAGCTTTTCTTTAGATGTTCAAAGATAGTGCCTCCAGATCATTTATGTCATATTCAGAGTTGAGCTTGTAAGTAGTCAGTGTGCCCTCAAAGAAGGCATATGATGAAGCTGGGGAGAGATACAGGAGTCACTGTGTGATTTTACTACAGGGCGTCTGCTTTTCTTTCATTTGAATGATAGTATTGTATCAGTTTCAGGTGTAGAGAGTCTGCTCTTTAATACATTATGTCCTTTAAGATAAGGAGTCTGCTCTTGTAATAAACACACCAGACCTTACATACCCAAGGTTACTACCAGGAGAGGCATGGTTCGTCATCCAAAAAGACTGACACTATTTTAAACACATTTTAGGGACTATGCTCAGAAGCACACAATTCTTACAAGAAACTCAGGCCAGGCTCACTTATTTGTAAGTATAGTTCCTTGTGGACATAAACTATACATCCAGCTTGATCATCCACTTATACTGTATGTGACTCCAAGTGACTAGAGGAGAAAACTGCTACCAACAAGGACATTGCTAAGGATGCATGGCAATAGTTAAACATGCGGACATGTAAGTCCCTGGGAAGACTTCCAAGGAGATGTGCAGCAGTTGCGTCCTCCCTGGGATACATTTATGTAGTCACCCCAATTGAGAGTTTTGAAGAAGGTGACAATGACTTTGATGAATAAGGCTTAGCAACTTTTAAGACATAAAAGATTGTATCTTATATACACTGCTGATACACACATTTTTATATAAATATGTTATTAGTCTAAGCCTAGATGTGGAAGCAACCTGTCCATCAACAGAGGAATGGATAAGGAAGATTTGGTACATATATACAATGGAATATTACTCAGCCATTAAAAAGAATGAAATAATGCCATTTGTAGCAACATCAATGGGCCTAGAGATTGTCATGCTGAGTGAAGCAAGTCAAACAGAGAAAGAGAAATATCATACGATACTGCAAGGAGGTCCAACCAGTCCATCCTAAAGGAGACCAGCCCTGGGTGTTCATCAAAAGGACTGATGCTGAGGCTGAAACTCCAATACTTTGGCCACCCCATGAGAAGAGTTGACTCACTGGAAAAGACCCTGATGCTGGGAGGGACTGGGGGCAGGAGGAGAAGGGGATGACAGAGGATGAGATGGCTGGATGGCATCACCGACTCGATGCACATGAGTTTGGATGAACTCCAGGAGTTGGTGATGGACAGGGAGGCCTGGTTTGCTGCAATTCATGGGGTTGCAAAGAGTCAGACACGACTGAGCGACTGAATTGAACTGAACTGAACTGAACTGAATCCCTTATATGCAGAATCTAAAAAGAAGTGATACAAATGATCTTATTTACAAAACAGAAACAGACTCAGACTTAGAGAAGGAACTTATGGTTACCAGTGGGGAAGGGTAGGGGAAAGGGATAGTTACGGAGTTTGGGAAGAACGTGTACACCCTGCTATATGTCAAATGGATAACCAACAAGGACCTACTGTACAGCACATGGAACTCCGCTCAATATCCTGTAACAACCTAAATGGGAAAGGAATTTGAAAAAGAATAGATACATGTGTATGCATAACTGCATCGCTTTGCTGTGCACCTGAAACTATTACATCATTGTTAACTGGCTATATACTTCGATATAAAATACAAAGTTTAAAGAACATGCTATTAGCCTATATCCGGGGAGACTCTGGCATTGATTCATGTGGCACATATTCGTCTGGCACGAATGCACGTGCGTATGCTGACATGGCAGGGGAGTACTCAGCGCTGGTGGTCTGCGAGCCTTACCATGATGCTCTTGTACATGTTGCCATTGTTGTCCTCTATGCTGATGCGGATTATGCAGGTGTCTTCATTCTGCTGGTTGTAAACGGGGGGCAGCACTGTCGAGGTAATGGATGTCACAGAGACAGAGCGCTTGTGGATTTTCGGGTTGTTGTTGCAGGACAGAGGGGAGGAGAGGGGGTTCATCAAGGACGACATCCCTGAGGAAGCTGTGTCCATGGAGTGGATGGAGGAACAGGAGGAGGAGGACTCGGAGAGCTGGAAGAGTAAACACACCCCAGAAGGAAGCTGGACTGTTAGAACCTTGGCCAACAGTGCGCTAAGTTGCAAAGCAGAGGTCAATGTCGAGACTGATAAACTTCAGCTATTTGCTCTACAACAGCCCACAGCACACATGCGTCTCATCTCCGATGGAAGCACTCCCATGGCAGAGGCCTGTCAATGATTCAGAACCCAGGGCAGAATCACTCTGCATCCTGGGAGGCAAGGCGGTCCTCTCCTTTCCCGAGGAGCATTTAGCTGCTCTGAAGGAGGTTAACCAGCAGATGGCAGCAGATACCAGAAACTAGAGGCAACAGAGACTCCCAGAAGCAGCAGGAAGACTCCAGAGCAGGAGGAAAGCCCAATCTTCCTGCCTTGAGCAAGAAGAATGTCTGACCTGCCCACAGAGATCATTCCTACTGTGATTCTACTTCACCACTGGCTTTCAGAGCAGGAGAGAAATGGCTTGTATTTTTAGACGTTTCTAAGATAAGGACCACAGTTTATCCAGCTCTGCATGGAACATTAGCCCTGGAAAGGGCCCTGGAGATTGCCTGGCCCCACTCTCTTTCTGCTGCTGAGGAACCTGAGGCCACAGGTGTTGACAGCACCATCAGGACGTGGCTCAAGTCTCCTGGCTCCCACGGCCAGGCTCACCCAGCAAGGGCGGAACCAAGGCCCCGGCTACAGTCCATGATAAGGTGAAAGAACACAGGAGGCCAGGCTCAGGGATGCTCAGCACTGGGAGGTCTGTGATGAGCTTTCGGGTATCTTATCTCAAGAACAAAATTCAGAGCATTATAAATATGAGAGAAATTGACTCAGAGAAACAGAGCGACTTGCCCAAGGGAACACAGCCTACCCTTAACCACATTTGTTTCTAGAACCAACTGTACACATTTTCATGTTGCATATTAAGAATAATTAAGGAATGATATACTAGAGTTAATGTGTTTTTCTGATTCATAACAGAGTTCTTATATGTGCAACACCAACTATCAAAGAAAGAGGAGGTCCCTAACTCATTAGGTGGTATTCCCCCTCCAAATAAAAAAATCACTAATTGAATCATTTAAAATATCAATTCTTAATAGAAAATTACAAATAATTTCTCAGTGAGCTAAGCTAAATTATACCACATTAATCCAATAAGATAATCTGGAGGTCATTTAAAAAACAGAAAACTTACTAATTTCTTTTATACCCACCTACGCTCCCATGGAAACAAAGTACAGAAATTTAGTTTTCTGATTATCTGGCCTCCAAGTAAAACGAAGTCTACTCTATTTTATTTCCTATGAACTTTTTCCTATTGCATAACCATATATTAAATTCAACTGCATCATTAGTTTAATTAGAGCCAGTCAGCTGATGTGACAACTCTGGTATGCAGAAGTCTAACTGAAGCTCTATCATAATATGGCTTCTTCCTTTTTTTTCCATAGCTTCCCAAGTGAATTACCTTAGTGGCTCAATTCGAGGACTCACTGGTGGTGAATAATTTAACAGCCTGACTTTGCTTGCAGGTGTACCACACAGTAGTGAAGAGGGTCCATTTTCCAATTACTGGTTCAGTTTTTCCCCCTTCCCTTTCCTCCACATAATTTTTTTTTTCCTTTGTTAGATTTTTTCATGATTTTAAATATATTTATATTCAAGATACAGCCTTGAAGATGCCTGGGTTATAGCACCATTAAACAGACCACCTCATGGGCCCAAATTCTTCCTGGGAATCTAAGTAATGTGGAACAAATGTGAAGCGAATGTTTAGAAATCATAATCAGGGGAACCAAGACAAAGGAATGTAAATTACACTTTACTCAAAAGAGTGACCTCACAGTGTAGCCAAAGGGAAAGGCAGGGTGTGGAGGGCTGCCGGACCTCAGGGTAGGGGGGAGCCACGGAGGTCTCCTGGGCCAGCCAAGCCCTGAGCAGAACTGAGGCCTTTCGGGTTAACATCCTGGGCTTCTGAAGCCCAGCAATTACTTGGCATCCAATTCAATTACTCATTTTTAAACCTAGAGAAATCTGTGACTCTGAGAAAGGTTCAGCCAAAGAATTAAAATTCATGACTTGTGCAAGATATTATAAAGAGCCAGCGTGTAAGGGAGGAGACAAAAAGAACATGGCAAGGGCGGTACACAGGATACACGCTGGGCTTCTGCACAGTTTCAAAGGGATGACCAGGACCTGTGGGTACGTCCACGGCACCAACAGATACAAACTTGATTCCGTGTCCTTCCTGCACAGGGAGAAACCCCACAGCAATGTGGGCGATAGCTGTCACTGCTGCACAACGTCCATCATCAAAGTCCACTGGAAACGGGGCCTACAAAGCCCAAGAACCTGTCACAGGTGAGTGATGACACTTCACCCCAGATTTCCGACGGATTCAGTGCCGAATGTCAAGTCGTGAAGGGTGACTCCAGCCCTGGTTAGGGAGACATGCCTGAGAGAACAGCCAGTCCATGGGTGTTTGCAGAGCTTTCCTTCAATATTTGGAGCATTAGAGATGTGTCTCCAGATTTCAGAACAGGAAGGTGAGAAATCCCTCTGGGGCAGCATCTGAGTCATCTCAGGCCTAATGAGCCCTTCCTGGACTGACTACTTTAGTGACAAGGTCATCTGAGGGTTTCCAGTTTGCTGCTGGTGCTTATAACACAATGTGAAGCGGCACACACACCCCAAAATGAAGAGACTGCGACCAACACGCTACCTCACTGGCCTCAGCGTAAGCTAAGGGGCCAGCAGTCGCTTACACGGCAAGTCTAGCCAGGCAAGATCCTCTCCCAAATGGTGAAAGTCTGGTCACGTCAAAGTTGACATCTCTCATCCAAGCTCCTTGATCAACAGGCTGAAGCAGATGTGTATAGGAGATGCACATGGAGTTTTTGTTTTCTTTTCACTGATTTCTACAGCCACGGACATGAAGACTCTCCCTGAGAACTCCTTTATCACCTCGCACCACTCTCCCTTTTGGGGGACACGGCAGATGGTATCCTTGTTACCCATTCCTCACTGTCCCCTGCTCCCATACCCTGTGACTCCACACTTCCTCCCACTGGAAGTGGAGTATAGTTCCCCACCTCATTTATTTATGTGGGATTGGGCCACACAACTTTGCTTTGGAAAATAAATATTGGTAGATAGAGCCCATGCGGAGGCTTATTAGGCACATGCAATGTTCTGTTGCTCATCCAATTTAGCACGCTAAGAGCAGGCCCTGGGTGACTCCAAAAACCACAAGAGGCAGGCAGAGAAGATCTAGGCCAAATCATGAGCAAGCCCAAGCCAAACCAACCAGCCTGCAAACGCAGGGCAGAGAACAACGGCTGCTGCTTGAGGGCACCGAGTCTGGAGTGGTTTTCTTTGCAGCACTACTACGGGACAAGCCTGGCTGAGACGAGGTATGACACCAAGAAACTGACACATCGCTGGCTCTTGACTTTTGGCTGCTTCAAAGACAATTCTCCATCTCCCAAACAAAGGGGAGTTCACGTTACAAGTCACAGTCCTTCAGCTGCCTCTGGATGTGAGTGTGGAACGATGTTTCAAAGGCTCAGCCTTATCACTTCTTCTGGACACTTTTTATAACAAGGAATGAGTCCCTGGACTGAACTCTGCTTATAACACCTGGTTCAAAACATGTCTTGCAAAATGCTCTAGCGAGATCAACCAGAACACACACATTCCTCATGTGGCAAATGCTAGGTCAGGTGCCTGCAGCAGGAATTATAGAAAAGGGTTAAGGATATACCTTTTTTTGAGGCTCATCGGGTGTGTCCATGGGAGTGATGGAGCCTTCCTCCACTTCTGAGTGGTTGGACTCACAGGATGACACGCTGACGGAGTCCATGCTCTCACCAGAGCTCCCGCTGGTGGTGGACTTGGGCTGCTCTTTGGTGGGAGTGCTACTGGTGATAATGTCCGACCCCAGAAACAGTCTGCAGAAAACATAATGCCAGGCGTTCGGGCTCGTAAAAATCTGGAATCCATGATTAAGCAAGTATTGTTGTGTTAATAAGTCCTTGATGTCGTCTCAGTTTTGTGTTCCCTGTCATTATTGTCTTAGGAAAAGATTTGTGCCCAGTTTCTAATAGATTGCAGTAAACATCTTGTCCCAATAGGTTATTTCTAACCTCAAAGGACACACATTGCTTAGCTGGAGGAAGGACCTTATTAATCTGAGGTCTTCCTGGGTCAATCGTTCTCCATTTTTTGAGAGCTCCTGGACCACTTTGGCAGGATCAAAGTACTGTGGCCATACTCTTATCACTTCCCACCATAAAATGAACTCCAAGAGGCTAAAAAAGAAGGCTGGCCCTGTGCTGGACAAGAAACCAAGCAGGAGGATTTCTTCTCCAACAACTCCGTGAACTAACATAACCTAAACCCCTTCACCATTAAACAACTAGATGAGAAGCATTACAAATTCTTTTCAAAGTTGGGCTTACAAGACAGTAAGGAAAATCCCTGCAGGCTAGAAACAAAAAGGGAACTGAAAACCAGAACATGCAAGCTAACTCTGCAGCTGCTCTGGATGGGGAGTGGGAGGTGCCAACCTTGGCAAACTCAGCACATGGGTTCTAACACGTACACAAGGTCCAAAGATGAGGGCTTCTGTTTATGTGAGGCAGAGAGTTAGTACTGACATCCTTTATACAGGGCCAGGATCCTCACTGGGCTATCTATACCTTTAGTAAAAAGATGGGCTAAAAAAAAAAAATCTTCCTACTGACATAGGAAGACAGCAGGAAAATTTATCTGTTGGCCTGAGCTTAGGCAGGAGAAAAATCTCTCCCCTAAATCATATGTGATTTTAGCCAGCACCTCATTCAGATATGTTACTTAGCTAATCTAAGAACTAGGAACTCTCCAGCCAGTGATCCTTCTGAAGAAACAAGCATTAAAAAAAAAAAAAAACCTTTCTGAACGAATATATCTTCAACTTAGGTTGCAGAGAACTCCCTGATAAAGATGAACTCACAATATACACACAAGAAAATAATCTATCCAAAGAGAGAAGCATAACAAACAGAAAGTCTAGATGATCTCTTTTTTTTTGGCCTTGAGGCATGCGGGATCCTAGCTCCTTGACCAGGGATTAAACCCACACTCCATGCAGTGGAAGGTGAAATCTTAACCACTGGACCACCAGGGAAGTCCCAAAACAGCAAGTCTAGACTCCTGAGAACTTTAGATTATAAAAACTGTCAGAAACAAACTAATATTCATTCATTCAATAATTGGAGTGTCTACCAGGAGTCAAGCTATAAAACAAATACACTGAAAAACATTACAAACATATGAGAAGAAACTGCAACAGTGGTTAAGAGCAAGGCACTTTGACAAAAAGGTAGTGATTTAAATCTAAAAACTCAGTGGAAGGATTCAACAAACACTGAAAAGAAAAACTGTCAACTAGATGACAGGTCTGAAGAAAATCCTCAGAGATCAGCATCAAAACATAAAGGCATGAATAACAAAGAGGGTAAAAGACACAGAGAATGGAAGAAATGCCTGCAACGTATGTAAGGAGAGTCCCAGAAGAAGACAAATGATAGAATGGAAAAGACACCATATCTGAAGAGTCTGAAGAGATTCCGGAACTAATGGACCACTTGAATCCTCAGATCCAGGAACAACGCCCGGAATAGGATAAATAAGATGAAATCCCCACTTAACCTGCACAGCGGTGTGTTAAAGACAAAATAAATTCTTAAAAGCAACAGGGCGGGGGGCATGATACACAAAAACAAAAATTAAACACACACCAGACATCTCAAAAGCAACAACAGAGGTCAGAAGATATGGAATCACAGCTTTGAAGTGCTGCATGAAAATAACCGTCATCCCTGAAATTCTATACCGTATGACTCCAAGTGAAAGTGAAAGTGAAGTCGCTCAGTCGTGTCCGACTCTTTGCGACCCGTGGACTGTAGCCCACCAAGCTCCTCCATCCATGGGATTCTCCAAGAGTGAGGGCAAAACAGACTTTTTCAGACAATGACTATTTACCATTAATAAACAACAGGAAGGAAGGCATAAGATGCAAGAAAGAATGGCATGTAAAGAAACTAGCGAATGGGTCCAAACCCAAATAAGCACTGACTATATCAGGAAGGTCTCCTGGAGAAGAGAATGGCTACCCGCTCCAGTATTCTTGCCTGGGAAATCCCATGGACAGAGGAGCCTGTTGGGCTACAGTCCATGCGGTCACAAAGAGTTGGACACTACTGAGCGGCTAACATAGTCTATGGAAAATAACAAGAGTAGAAAGAATGAGGATAGGCTTGATTTTTTTATTAAATAATTTAAGGAATTAGAAGCTTAAATTCCAAGACCTAAGAAGCATATCTTTGCTCTGTCTCAACTCCATCCCACCACCTCTTGACCCATTTTTCATGTCGCTTCCTTTCCTGGACCTCCAAGCACTACTGAGGCTTTGTAGGGGGAAGAGCCAAACTCCTGGCCAGCGTGGATTGTGTGAGTGAGAGGACCAGACACAGGTGTACATCTTCCGAAGGGAAGAACAACTTTGTTAATCAAATGATAATCCTTGCTTCCTTGAACTGGTCTCTCTAGCCGTCATTAGATTCATTAGTCTAATGTCTATCAGAGTTTAATGCCTATGAGATCAACTTCAAGACAGACACTAGGTTCTCTTAAGACTCTTCCATAAAATTTGCCACATTCAAAGCACAGGATCTAATTATACTGACGTCTCTCTTCCTTCCCCCTCACTCTTTCCTCCTTTTCTTCCTTCCTTCCCTCATCTTCCCCTCCTCCATTTCTTACTTCTTATTTCTTATGTCCTTCTCCTCTTCCTCCAGAAGGTATTTCTCCACTAGACAGATAGTTAAAGGGTCATAACCCTGGCTCTAGAGCCACATCTTGGATTTGAGCCCAGATCCGACAATAACTAGCATACTATTCACCCTGTCTGTGCCTTATTTTCCCAGTTTATAAAACTGATTATCAGGACTTCCCTGGCAGTCCAGTGGTTAAGATGCCATGCTTCCAATGCAGTGGGTGCAGGTTCAATCCCTGGTTAGGGAACTAAAATTCTACATGCCTCATGGTGCAGCCAAAAAAAAAAAAATTGACATGATAGTAGAACCTAGTAGGTTATTTTATGCATCAGATGAGAAATCCATGTATTGTTCTCATAATAGTGTTAGCACATGACTCAATCTATTCATTCAATAAATATGTATTGTTCACCTACTATGTATGGGACACCAATTTCCGGGGTTAACAATGAACCAAAAACAGACATAAATGTCTGCCGTCCGAGTTTGCCTTCCATTTAATAAATAGATATATCCAAATACAGCATATCAACTGGAGGTAAATGCAGTGGAGAAATTCAAAGTGGGTGAGGGTGAGAGAGGGTGCCAAGGGCAGGTAACGTGGACAGGTTACAGTTTTATATAAGGGGGTCAGGGAAGGCTCATTTTGACACAGATCTGGAGTAAGTGAGGGACTGAGCCTTTGGCTATCTGGGGAACAGTGTTCTAGGTGGAAGAAACAGCAAATGAAAATGGGTGTGCTTAGTGAGCTCAGGGCGGCCTGGGCTGGGGGGGCTGCAGTGCACAGAGAGGGGAAAGGTGAGGACAGGCAGGGGCGAGACACGTGGACAGGGTTGGGATGACTCTTCAGGCCCTGAAGGGGCTTGAGAGCCACTGTGAAGACTTTGGCTTGTACTGAGAGGGAGACAGGTGGTGTTCAGTTAGCTACGCCTGGCCCTGGGCTGGACAAACAGCCATGAACACGATGGTAAGGTTCCTGCTCTCAGGTGGCTTACATTCCACTGGAGGAGACAACGGGCATGGCTAGGAGTGATCCGGGCAGACGGCAACATTAGACAAGATGTTCTCTAAGGAGGCAATGCTTGTGCCGACATCTGAAGGAGCGAGTCCGGAGAGAACGTGTGCCAGGTCACGGGGACATCTAATGCAAACACCTGGTGAGTGTGCACGGAGCCTGGGGAGGTTAAAGGAGGGCTGGGGGATGGGTGGGGCTGGATCGTGGTGAACAAGGGGGATTTCAGACAGAGAAAGGTGGCAAGAAGACTGGGGAAGATCACGCTGGGCCTAGTGAAACAGGATAAGGAATTCGGGTGCCACCTTAAAACAAGACCAGTAGACGTTTTAAAGCAAGGAAGTAATACAATCTAGGGTACATTTGAACACACTACCAGACTACAGGGTGGAAAATAGAACTGTTGGAGAACTCGTGGGGCCGGAAGTCAGTAAGGGTCTTGCTGGAGTGTGGTCCAGGCAGGGGACGATGGTGGTTGAGGCCAGGGAGAACAGTGGGGAAGAATGGATCTAGGAAATGTACTGAAGTCGTGAAGACAGATTAACGATTTAACAAGTGAGTGAATGGGCGCAGGGGAACTTCGTTGGATACCCTCCCCGTCTCCCACTCTGATGGGACCCCCTTGGGCCCCAGGACCCCAGGGTGGTACTCACAGGCTGAGCCTCTTCACCATGCTCTTCCGAGGCTTGGGCGATGTGGCACTGGCATCGGCAGCCGCTTCGATCTCACACGAGAGGGCGTAGCTGGGGAGAGAGGGGAGCCGGTGAGGATGGAGCCTGGGAAGTGAACAGATTTAAACCCACACGACTCACTGGCTTCCTTTGAGAGGAAGGCTCTGACTATTCAAAGTCAAGATATGGACTATGTTGTTCTATGACAAAGGTCAGAGGGTACTGACTTAACAACCAGATTTTACAAATTGACATATACGCCTCCTCCCATCAAACCCCCACTGGTACATAGGTTGAGACTGTTTAGTTCTGCATGACTCAAAACACATGGATTTGCTGGTTCTGGCGGTATCCAAGGCTGACTCCTTTTGTTTTCCTGATTGTTTTCAGCCTGTGGTTGGGCCAGGGAAAGAATCATTTCTTCTCCCATTACTTCTCCCATTACCAGCTACCTCCCATTACTTTGTGTGTCTGTGTGTGTGTGCCCACACGTGTGTGTGTGTGTATACTCAACTTACTGTTTATCTATAGGAAATGAAAGAGACATTTGTAAATGATCTCATCTTCAATAAATAGACATAGGTAGTTATTTTATTGATTAAAATATATAAATATCATTTCTAATTGCCAAAACATCCCAAATTAAAAATACTCCAGATTCAGACATCTATATGCCAGGCAGATATAACTTCCATAAGCACAAGAAGAATGTATGTCTGCCTGGAAATGTCTCTTATGAAAGCTTGTAGCTCTAGTTAGGAGATGTACTTGGTTCTGGGTAGGTGAAGAAGCGTGCATGCGTGCTGAATTGCTTCAGTCATGTCCAGCTCTTGCAACCCTATGGACCATAGTCTGCCAGGGTCCTCTGTCCATGGAATTCTCCATGGAAGAATACTGGAGCGGGTTGCTGTGCCTTCCTCCAGGGGATCTTCCCAGCCCAGGGCTCAAACCTGCGTCCTCTTACGTCTCCTGCATTGACAGGTGGGTTTTTTACCACTAGTGCCTCCTGGCAAGTTCAGGTGAAGAAGGTAAGTGGTAAATATTAGCTTGATAAGTTGCTAATATTGTGTACTTTTTTAAACCTAAAGGTGTATCCAGGTAGTTGGTCAAGCAGAAGTATTCACTGATATAGGCATTATTTGAATACTAACTTTAGATACAGGACTTTTATAAATCACAAGAACAAAAAAATAGGATATGCTTAACAAGATTCCTTTAATCATTAAAAAGTCAGTTTCACAGCTGATATTCTGACCCTGAACTTTCTGACTCAAATCGCTGGCAACGGTGTGAATGTTCCACATGTGAATATGATGCAGACAGAGGAAGTTCATATATACTGATCATCAGACCAGAAAACGTAGAGAGGCAGTAACTTTTTTGTTTTCTGTTCAATACATAGCAAAAACAAAACCTTCATTAACTGATGAGTACTCTGAATCAAAGAGGTTTTTTTTTTTTCTTTTAATCAAAGGTTTTAACGTAACAAGACCAATCCATTCCATTACCAAGGATCTCAGAAAACAGCTGCATTTCAAATGAGGAAGCAGGCTTATGGAGTTTGCAGGATCCACATAACATTGTGCAACCACCTTCAGAGCTTAGGTTGTAAAGTCAGGAAGACCTGACTTTGAATCTTAAGTCTATCACTGGCAAATTACAGCCCTTCTCTAAACCTCAATTTCCTCATTGGCAAAACACTTGGTTTTCAGTCAACTTCACCTTCCCTGATGAGAAACTTTCAAGAAAATCCCCTGTTCTACAGCAGGGGTCAGAAAATGTTTTCTATACAGGACAAGATATTAAGTATTTTAGGCTTTGCAGGCCATGTGGTAACTGTTGCAACTGTGCAACCCTGCCTTGAAAGCATGAAAGCAACCATAAATAAGAGGGAAATGAATGGGCTGTGTTCCAATACAACTTCATTGTGTGTGTGCTCACTCAGTCGTGTCCGACTCTTTTGTGACCCCATGGATTGTAGCCCGCCAGACCCCTCTGTCCATGGGATTTTCCTGGCAAGAATATGAGCGTGGGTTGCCATTTCCTCCTCCAGGAGATATTCACAACCCAGGGATAGAACCCCCATCTCCTGTGTCTCCTGCATTGGCAGGAGGATCCTTTACCACTTAGCCACCCGGGAAGCCCTTATGACTTTATCAATGGATACTAAAATCTCAATTTCAAATACTATCCCATGACACAATAGTCCTCTTCTCTTGTTTCTTTTTCAACCATGTAAGTATGTGCAGACAGCTGACAGGCTGGATAAGGCCTGTGAACTCTAATCCTCTGACCTATGGGGTAAAGCTACACACCTCTGAGGCCAACATTCAAGGCACTGCGGTTAGTGTACTCTCCAAGCTTATCAACCTCTGTTTTGAAACCCGTCCACTCATGGATCAGACACGCCAGTGTTCTAACCATGCTTCCAAATGTCAAGCTTGTCAGGGCACCCGACCTTTGCTCACATTCTTCTGTCTGGAATGTTCTCCTCCAGTTCTCCTGGCGAAATCTCTTCTTTCCTCCACAGCCTAGCCCAGATGTTAATGCCTTTATGAGCTCTTCCCCATTTCCCCATCCTTGGCCAAGTGAACTATTCCTGCCTGTGGGTCCTGCAGCACTTTGATTACCCATTGTTGTTATTTCAACTCTTGATGAGTCTGTTTCTCCTGCCCCCTTGAACACTCTCTCAAAGCTAGTACCAATTACCAATAATGGCCACTAGTGATGGCAATGATGCTGTCTCAAAGATTTCATTTAATCCTCTGAAACAGACTTCTTACAGAAGAGCATCCTGAAGGTCAGGAAGAATAAGTGACCTGTTCAAGGTGACAAAGATAAACGAATGGTGCAGCACAAGAATCTGAAAGCACATTTTCTGATGCTGGCAGGTCAGCTTTTTCTGCTTCACCATTATCCTTTGAAAGCCTAGCTGCTGCTCGCGGAAGAGCTGTTGAATAGATGGCCAAGTGAGTAACCAGATGCGGTATTCCTCTGACGGACACTGCAGCTCCACCCCGAAGGACAGTGGGCCTGCCTACCTCTCCTCCTCTGTCAGGAGCTGCTGCCTCTGGAACCACTGGATAAACTTTGGATCTGGGCTCATGCAATAGCTGTTGCAGGCAGACTGTAAGAGCTTGATCTGGGCAATCACTTCAAATTCCTAAAACAGAAAGGAAAAGTGAAGTCGCTCAGTCGTGGCGGACTCTTTGTGATCCTATGGACTGCCCACCATTCTTCTCCGTCCTTGGGATTTTCCAGGCAAGAATACTGGAGTGGGTTGCCATTTCCTTCTCCAGGGGATCTTCCCGACCCAATGATCAAACCCAGGTCTCCCACATTGCAGGCAGACTCTTTACCATCTGAGCCACCCTCAGAGCACCAAAGAGTGAACTAAAAAGCCAGTGAAATATACATCTTCTCTACATGAAAACATACCGCAGTAGGATAAACAATGGACAAAATCATCGAGGAAGCTTATAAAGAACTGCCTGCCTTAGAAATAAAACAGCTGAATAACTCACACATTTGAATTCTGACTCACTGGCTTTTGTCTATGCTTTGTACCCTTTCTATTTGAAAAAGCCTTTTACATGAATAAAACACGTTCCCAAGGTGACCCATACTAGGTATGACCTGAAATCATAGTGACTTCCTATTTCTCTTTTCCATTTCCATTCTTGGGACAGAAAAATTATTTTTTTTTTTTTTTTAAGGATGAATCCTTCTAAAATGTATTTTACAATTCTACTTTCTAAAATATAAGAGGAAAAAAAATTACTCTGAGTCAGGAAGCTCCCAAGTTCTCCATTCCCATCTTCTTCAACCCTTATGCCCTCGATAAGTAAGTTTTGGTAGGGTTGAATATCTAAATAGTCCAGAGCCTCATAAACTTGAATGTTTAGATTTCCTGAATCCTTGGGGTTTTACTACTCTAATAAATCATTTAACTCAGTCTTTTAAAGCTCATAAGACAAGCAAGTGTACAGTTATGTCCAAAATTATTTATCCTTCTTTGGATGTTTCAATAAAGACTTTTTTAAAGTCAGCAACGAGTATAAGCTTTAGCTTGCGGTTTTATACTCAAACTTTTCAAAAGTTTAACATGCTAGTCTTAAAGTGAAAGAGATTCCCTTCTAGGGTTATTCTGAAGAGAAAGGACAAAGATCGGTAACTGTGGAGGCAGTAACTGAATTGGTTTTGATGGTTACAAGACAGAGCAGTTCAACCACTGGCAGATTCCATAGGTGTCAACTCCCTACGCAGTGACCGCCCCCCCCTCCGCAGCCTCAGCATCCGCAAGAAGCATTCGTCATCACATGCTACCAGGGACAGAAGACCTACATTTGTCTCAGGTGGTGTTTGTCTCTTGTTACTTATGAATTTCAGCCTGCTTAGCTCCTGCAACTTTGGTTTTAACTGCAATGCCATTTACTCCTGGAAGTTTCTCTGACCCCCACAAGTTGGGGATAAATGCCCTCCTATATGCTCCTCTAATACCCACTACTTTTGCTCGTAAGCCCTTATCAGGTTGCATGATAACTGCCTGTTTGCCTACCTACCTCCTTTACTGTAACTTCATGAGGGCAGGGAGCTCTGGGCTTTTTCTGATGCAATCCCTAAACCTATCCCACTTTCCCATCCAGTGTTAGGTCTGCAAGAAATGCTTGTGGGATGAAAGAAAGAATGAATAACTAAAGAACAAGAGTTCCAAGGGGTAATATTATTATTTTGCTCACTCATTTTCCTTGGGATTCTTTAAATATACCATTTTAACACTAAAACCATAGCAAATTTTCAAAGCTCTGTTTTATCTCTCTGTACAGAACTATTCTACTTTCCACAGAAAAATTCAAATTGATGTTGAACGCCCCTTCCTATGCTGATAGGAAAGGAAAAGAATAATTATCCACATGTAACAATGAAGACCATTTCCTTTCCTCTAATAGGCCTACCAGAGTTAACCATCTTTAATAACCCTTCTATATCATATACTCTTATGAAACACTTTCTTCTTAATGGGATAAACCTGTTATTGCTGCAGCTGGTTGTAAAGAAGATGATGAGGAGGAGGTAAAGGAAGAGATGTGGGCTCAGGAGAAACAGGACAGGATTTGAACCCTGACTGTGCCACCAGGTAACTCTGGCCGAGTTACTTCATTGGAGTCCTGGTTTCTTCACCCCTGAACTGAGAATGATAAAACTTGCCTCACCAGGGCTCTGGGGCAATAACGCATAAGAGCATGCCAAGTACAGTGCTATATGATACATTTTCAATATGTGTTATTGTTTTTCTGCCTCAACAAAAAACTTAAGTCTCCACTTCTTTTTTTTTTTTTATGCCCAAATGAAGTCAAATGGAAAACCACAGCTAAGACTCCTACTTACCCTTCTCCTCTTCTCAAAGTTTATCAGTCCACCCTGAAAGAGATTTTTTTGAAAAGAATGACAAACCAAGCTACTTTGAAACATAGCCCTCTTTGTTCTAGGTTTTTGTTAAAATAGATCAAAGGGACAGTAAAGTCACGATTATTCATGACAGTAATTATGGCTACTTTGGAAGAAGAGAAGCATCATTTGCTTAAAAGAAAAATATTCTTTATCATAGGACAAGATATAGGCGGATAGCCTTCTCTTACAATGCCTGAAACGAACTCAAACAGTAATGAGAAAGGACTTACAACACAGAATCCAAATATACTTGCAGAGCCAGTAAAGACAAAAGCTTGGGCAAATGTTCCATTACACTTTTTTTTTTTTCTTGACCAAAAGCGACAAAAACAGATGGTCATTGACTCATACTGGAAACCAAAGTGTCAATGTTTTATCAAAAGGGAAGTCACTTCTACATAACCTCATCACCAAAGCTAAGTTTCAATTCTCCAGCCCCCCAGCTCCTAGTCTCACAGGCTGCATTTAACTTTTAAAGCACTGGTCCCTCCCCGCAAATTCCCCAACCCTGATAGTGTTTCCTGAGGCAGAGGACGTGAATAGATACGGAGCACTGCTGAGTGAGCGTGTCCACAACATTTATAATGAACTTGGAGGTGGGAATTTGCAAGATAACTGCTACTCCTAACTATGATAGAGTAAAACGCTGGCTGACTGCACGTGATAACCAGGAACGTGAGATAAAGAAATACACGAGAAATCCCAAAGTTTCATTTCAAGTATCAAATCTCTTCTCCATGTAATATTCTATAACTGTCACTAACAAGCAGCTGGGTTTTCTAGGCTTCATTTCATTTCCCATTTTGAGAAAAAGAGAGAGAGGGAAGGTAATAATATGAAACGAAAAAGGATACCTGAAAACCCACGAATTTGAATGACTTCCTATCCCAGCAGGTAGAATGTGGAGGCATATTATTCCCTCAGCTCCATCTGCCAAAGTCCCACCAACACTGGGCAGGATTTGACTTTTAACTTTTAAAATCATCACAATGACCAAAGATGGAAAAGTTAAATTCAGCCCACTGGGACTAGAAGCTGGAGAATTGAAACTGAACTTTGATAATGATGTTACATAGAAGTGACTTCCCTTTTGATAAAACACTGACAATGCCCCAGCCCACTCCTTCATAATGCCATGCCATGACCTCTGTCCCTAAGGACTCAGTCGAGGCTTCCCCTCTTCTCCCACTTCATTTGAGTTCTTACTATTTCCATCCATCACTGCCTGCTTTGAAATACACCTTGCACGAGATTGTGAGGCACTGCTGGAGTCACTCATCTCTGTATAACTCATGGCATCTAGCACAATGCCATGTTCATGAAGACCCTCAGTAGGTGTGTGTGTGTGTGTGTGTACACGTGCGTGCACTCAGTTGCTCAGTCATGTGTGTGTGTGTGTGTGTGTGTGTGTACACGTGCGTGCACTCAGTTGCTCAGTCATGTGTGTGTGTGTGTGTGTGTGTACATGTGCGTGCACTCAGTTGCTCAGTCATGTCTGACTCTTTGCTACCACATGGACCATAGCCTGCCAGGCTCCTCTGTCATGGGGTTTTCCCAGCAAGAATATTGGATTGGGTTGCCATTCCCTTCTCCAGGGCATCTTCCTGACCCAGGGACCCACATCTCCTGGATTGCAGGCGGATTCTTTACCCTCTGCACCAGCTGGGAAGCCCCACTTGATGTGAACAAAAGTGTATCTCTCTTGGGCAAACAATGAGAAGGCTACAGACCCAGCTGCACCACCGACCTGGAACTCACCTCGATGTAGTCCTGGAGGGCGGTGTCTAGCATGGTGAGGTCGGTCAGGAAGGTGCCCAGGTAGGGCACAGTCCCCTGCATCACACCCTGAAGATCAAGCACAGCAAAACCGTCTCTGCGTTACTGAAAGTCTGGTCCACACCGGACCAAAAGGCCCTGTGTCTGCTGCAGTGTGCAGGGTGCCCATTTGCAGATGGAGGCAGCAATCTCTGAATGGCCAGGTGAGCCTCGACAGCATTTGGAGAGTAATTAAGAACCATTCAAGCCTCTCATAAGGCCACTAGTGCTAACCTCTATGAATGAAAAATTTAAATTCCTTTATGAACTGACTGGGAACTCCATCACCAAGGTAACTTTGGAAGTCATGAAAACCAAGCCTCGAAGGCAGGAGATGGTTCAGGTGGATTGAGGTTCGCACATCGCCGACACAAGGTCAGAGGGCCCTCTGTTCTCTCTCACAGTGTGTGGGCACCCCCGGTGGTTCAGAACAGCCCTGGGAAGGATGGCCTCACCAGGCAGAGGGGTGGCTGCAGCCCACTGGGGGAGTGTGCCCACAGGAGGCGGGGGCATCACTATAAAGTGGCTTGGTGACTCGGTTCTGAAGAAAACAGGAGGGAAAGGGGAAAACAGTAGCTTTAAACTAGAAAATCTGCCAAACTCTACCTTAACCAGGTGATGAAGGCTAAAATCACCAGTGACATCAATGTCACACTGATGCCATTTATTCCTTAATAGGATGAGAAGACACTTCACATCTGTGATACTCCTCTCCAGACCCTTAACCTCAGTCTAATCACTAGGAAAACAACCGACACCCCTGGCTGCAGGACATTCTCGGGACACTAGAACAGTCTTCCTAAAGAGAAAGACGCAAACGCTGTCACAGAGCAGAGGGGACTAGGGTGACAACTAAATGCAGTGGGGCGCCCTGGATTAGATCCTGGAACAGAAAGATGCCGCCGGTGGGAAACTGGTGAAATCCAAGTCAAGTCTGGCTTTCAGCGGGCAGCAGGATGCCCATGTCGATATCCTAGTATTGCCAGGTGTGCCATGGTTGCAGATGTTAACTGTGGGGGGTGGGGGTGGGTAGTGGAAGGGTGAGGGGTTCAGAGAAACTCGATGTATTATCTGGAACGTCTCTCTGAATTCTAAAATTAGAAGTTTATTTAAATTTGTAGTGATGTGGATGAACCTAGAGTCTGTCTTACGGGTGAAGTAAGTCAAAAGGAGAAAAACAAGTATCATATATTAACGCATACGTATGAAATCTAGAAAAATGGTACTGATGAACCTATTTGCAGGGCAGGAAGAGAGACTCAGATGTAGAGAACGGAGCTGTGGACACAGCAGGGAAGAAGAGGGTGGGACAGACAGAGAGTAGCACTGACATACATACGGTGCCATGTGCAGAACAGACGGCTACTGGGAAGCTGCCGTGTTGCACAGGGAGCCCGGCTGGGGAGCTCTGGAGGGCTGGGACGTGGGGTGGGAGGGAGGCTCGAGAGGGAGGAGATGTGTGTGTGCACATAGCTGATTCATGGCGCTGTACAGCAGAAACTAACATGGTATTGTAAAACAATTATCCTCCAACTAAAAAAAAAAAAAATTCCCTCGAAAATAAAGGTAGAAGCAATTCCACTGCAGGCATATGGAATTCTGAAAGTGTCAGTCACTCAGTTGTGTCCGACTCTTTGCGACCCCATGGACTGTAGCCCGTCAGGCTCCTCTGTCCGTGGAATCCTCCAGGCAAGAATACTGGAGTGAGCAGCCATTCCCTTCTCCAGGTATATACGTACTGTATTAATTTCACCAAATTTCCTTGGAAATCATTTCCTATCCTCCATAAGGCCACCAAGGCACTATTTTGAAGAGAAAATAAAAACGGGCTTCCATGGACACACCTTGTCCTAAAGTCCATTAAGGCACTTACGGAAATTCTAGCAAGAACACAAAGCCTCCGCCAGGGTGAAACCAGGCGGCCTGATGTGCACATGGCTGGCTGTTTCCTCGGTCAGGGCTGCTTCGCAAGACTCACACCAAGGCAGGTTTTGTCCTTCAAGAACTCACCGTCAGCTACAGTTTGTCCTTCCCTATTACATGTACAAGGTCTCATCCTGAACCAAAATAATCTCTCTCTTAACAGCTATTTTTAACTTGTCTTTGAACCACCAAAAAAGTCTGAAGTGCTGTGCATGTTCTACAGGCTTTATGTTACAGAAGAGGCCCATCACTCAAAAAGAACGTTTCTGATTTATGACCAGCCTTCCAAAGAAGGAGAAAAATCTTCTTCAAGCAGGGATGAAAATATTTAGAGTTTGTCAGTCTCCAATCTGGTCTCTCTGGTCTTCCCCTTCTATGCTCAAAGTTAGGAGAGTTTCAAAAATAAAGCCAGTGATGTCATAGTTATCTTTTAGTCTTAAGGAAGGAGGTATGATGCTCCTTTGAACACTGAAAAACTAGAAAGATTTGGTTAGTACTTGGTGTCAGTGA
The DNA here is from genome assembly GCA_006410635.1 of Cephalophus harveyi. Lineage (NCBI taxonomy): Eukaryota > Metazoa > Chordata > Mammalia > Artiodactyla > Bovidae > Cephalophus > Cephalophus harveyi. Next base: position 531,530 of record SJYT01037457.1, read on the forward strand.
AGAGATCCAGAAAATGACTAGAGGGTTTGGAACAAATGAAAAGATCTCTGAGTACAAGGACCAAGTTCTGGGAGCTGACACTCTTCCCAACAACCAGGTCCTGGAGCTACTGTGTATTCAAAGTTGGGACTTTGAAAACAGTTGAGACTTCCCTGGGGGTCCAGTGGTTAAGACTCTGTGCTTCCAATGCAGGGGCCATGGGTTCGATCCCTGATCAGGGAACTAAGATCCTGCATGCTGTGTAGCATGGCCAAAAAAAAAAAAAGCTGTTTATAGGAGGCACTGCAGGAGGTCTCAGGTCTCAAGCTCCTTAGTACAGGAGTGGATAAAATAAAACAGCATAAGGGACAGAAGCCTACCTGCCACAGACTTGCTCTCACTTTCAGGGAAAAAAAAAAAATTCCAGAAAACAAATGCGATCTGGGACTCTTGGACCAAACTATTTCCTGCTGGGTCAAGTGGGAGTGAGAAGAGTTTGCTTGAGACCTCCCAGGGCTGCTGAGAACAGATGCGGTAAAGAGCATGAGAACTTTTTTGGGAGCAGGGGCGCCCTGCAGATGGAAGGTTCTAGTGTCAAGCGGGAGCCCCGCCACCCACATGGGGCAGCTCCCCGGCTGGCCCTCGGGGAGACCCAGGGTTTTCCATACCATGTCCTTCTGGAGCTGAAGCCGCCTCTGGGTCCGCTTCTGGTTCTCTTTCACGCTGCTGTCCAGGTTTGCAAATTTTGAGGTTCCTTCCTAAGAAACAGACACACACAAAAGAGGAGAGAGATGGAGGAAGATGCTATAAAGAAGGGAAGGGGCGCCTAGCTTCTGGGGCAGAGCCTCCACACAACTACGTGGACACCGTGGGAAATGAAGAGGCCGCCAGCACGTGCTGGACCGCCTTACACAAACACCTGGCTGACCTGTGGCAAGCGGTCTGTTCTTGAGAGGGCCTGGTGACATGTCTTATCCTGTTTCCCCCTAGTTTGCAAGAAGAGCCCCCAATCGATTTTATAAAATCAATCATGAATATAAGGCAGGGAATTCCCGGAAATGGAGACAATTTTTAGACGTCCAGAATTTCACTGCAAGTAATCACATGTTTGGAAACAAACATCTCTTCCTCTGTACTTTTTGTGATTTCTTGAAGTTGGTCTGAAAGGCATGTGCCAGCATCCTGTGAAAGAAAAGAGACTATTTCTGTGGTATTTCTTAGCTAAATGAAACTTTTGTACCGGAAGTTCTCTGAGGAAGTCCCGCGCTGATCTATGAAAGCCAGACCCTCATACATTTTTTTCCCCCTTCTCTCCCTCAGCCTTTCCTTCCAAGTTGTCTCTTAGGTTTGGAACTCCTACAAAATCAATTTCTTCCTCCCAGGGCCTGGGGACAGATGGCGACCCTTTCTTTTCTCCCATCTGTTGTAACAATAAACTCTTCCACATAATGACTAATCTCCAGTTTGCTGACTGAACATAAAGTGCTTTGGGTTTTGTGGGTTTTGGGGTCTTGTTAAGTTCTCATTTTCCAGGAACTGCATGAATGGGAGGCAGATTTCACAATTCAGGAGCGCCAGACTCCACACTGGTCTCCCTCAGTCAGTCAGCTTTCCCTGGGTTTATCATATAACCAGAGCATGCGACCTTTCACTGCTGTCCGACTACAAGGGGACCTTTTCCAGCGACCTGGCCTTTCCAGTTACAGTGAGGCATCATCAGTATGCTCTATCATTCACCAGCCTTTACCTGGGTCCAGGTACATCCCTAGGGACAGAACCCATAGTGACTCCTTAGCAACTGTCAGTCTCCCTATTACAAATGACAAGAAGAAGAGGCATTGTTTAATGATCTCCTGTTTATAGTTTTTGCTGGGGGATGAATGAAAGTGTCCTAAAATGTGCCACTTCCTCTGCTGAGTGATTGTGAGTCCTCTCAAATTCTTGAGAATCTGCTTGGAGTGAGAAATCCATTCTTCCTGACTTTTGAATGCAAATATCCATCTCTTTCCAGGCGGTAGGCCCTCCTGGTTCCCTTCCAGTTTCTTAATCACTGACAGACGTGTAATGTATGGACATTACTGCAGGTGCATTAAAATTCTTGAGAAGGATTTCTGAAAAGCTAAGAGGCCACTGAGAATCACATAACTAGGAAGGAGCTTAAAAGAGCACTAAGGACGACCTCTTTGTGGGGAGGAGAAAGATCTGGGACCGGGAGCTGGAAGATTTGCTGATTGCACGACTTCAGGAGACTCCACTCCTGGCTAGGTAACTAAAAAGACTGATATCAGAGTGATGCCAGCTATTCCAGATGAGGTGTCAACAGAAATCCACTATGTGTCACATCCCACCGTGTCAGTGTTCTGCCTTGGCCCTAACCCTTTGTCCTGCAAGGCTCACGACCCCAATCCCTTGAAACTTCTCAAGACTCTTCGCAGGCACTGTGACTGCACTGCTCTGGATCTCTCCTCTGCCTCCTTTTCCTACTCCTGCTTCTACTCTCTTGATGACGCTTCTTCTTTCTGACAAAGTCATCTTGTTTTTTGCTCTACTCAGGTATCTGGATATACCATCCTGTCCCATGATCTCCATTATCACCATGCTTGGAAGAATTCCAAATCTTGCCCTCCATCAACCTTCCATTCTCCTCTTGTTTCATCCCCTCTCTGTCCTTCTCTCTCTCTAGTGCAAATTTCTCTCACTGCCTATCACCATCTTTGGCAGATGAGTCTCACTGCCTATCACCATCTTTGGCAGAAGACAGCTGCCCTCATCCATACTGTTCCTGGGCCTCAAGGGGCCTCTTCTACTGGGTGCTGCATAAGCAGTGGACCCCTCTCCATCAATTCAGTTCAGTAGCTAAGTTGTGTCTGACTCTGCAACCCCATGAATGCAGCGCACCAGGCTTTCCTGTCCATTACCAACTCCTAGAGTTTACCCAAACACATATCCATTGAGTCAATGATGCCATCCAACCATCTCATCCTCTGTCATCATCTTCTCCTCCTGCCCACAATCTTTCCCAGCATCAGGGTCTTTTCAAATGAGTCAGCTCTTTGCATCAGGTGGCCAAAGTATTAGAGTTTCAGCTTCAGCATCAGTCCTTCCAATGAACACCCAGGACTGATCTCCTTTAGGATGGACTGGTTGGATCTCCTTGCAGTCCAAGAGATTCTCAAGAGTCTTCTCCAACACCACAGTTCAAAAACATCAATTCTTTGGCACTCAGCTTTCTTTATAGTCCAAATCTCACATCCATACATGACTACTAGAAAAACCATAACCTTGACTAGATGGACCTTTGTTGGCAAAGTAACATCTCTGCTTTTTAATATGCTGTCTAGGTTGGTCATAACTTTCCTTCCAAGGAGTAAGTGTCTTTTAATTTCATGGCTGCAATCACTATCTGCAGTGATTTTGGAGCCCCCCAAAAATAAAGTCAGCCACTGTTTGCACTGTGTCCCCATTTATTTGCCATGAAGTGACTGGACCAGATGACATGATCTTAGTTTTCTGAATGTTGAGCTTTAAGCCAACTTTTTCACTCTCCTCTTTCACTTTCATCAAGAGGCTCTTTAGTTCTTCACTTTCTGCCATAAGGGTGGTATCATCTGCATATCTGAGGTTATTGATATTTCTCCAGGCAATTTTGATTTTGGCTTGTGCTTCATCCAGCCCAGTGTTTCTCATGATGTACTCTGCATATAAGTTAAATAAGCAGGGTGACATTATACAGCCTTGACATACTCCTTTCCCGATTTGGAACCAGTCTGTTGTTTCATGTCCAGTTCTAACTGTTGCTTCCTGACCTGCATACAGATTTCTCAAGAGGCAGGTCAGATGGTCTGGTATTCCCATCTCTTTAAGAATTTTCCACAGTTTACTGTGATCCACACAGTCAAAGGCTTTGGTATAGTCAATAAAGGAGAAATAGATGTCTCTTGCTTTTTCAATGATCCAGCAGATGTTGGCAATTTGATCTCTGGCTCCTCTGCCTTTTCTAAAATCAGTTTGAACATCTGGAAGTTCATGGTTCACATATTGCTGAAGCCTGGCTTGGAGAATTTTGAGCATTACTTTACTAGTGTCTGAGATGAGTGCAATTATGCAGTAGTTTGAGCATTCTTTGGCATTGCCTTTGTTTGGGATTAGAATGAAAACTGACCTTTTCCAGTCTTGTGGCCACTGCTGAGTGTTCCAAATTTGCTGGCATATTGAGTGCAGCACTTTCACAGCATCATCTTTTACGATTTGAGATAGCTCCACTGGAATTCCATCACCTCCACTAGCTTTGTTCATAATGATGCTTCCTAAGGCCCACTTGACTTTACATTGCAGGATGTCTGGCTCTAGATGAGTGATCACATACCATGATTATCTGGGTCATAAAGATCTTTTTGTACAGATCTTTGTAAAGATATTTTTTGAAGATCTTTATTCTTGCCACCTCTTCTTAATATCTTCTGCTTCTGTCAGTTCCATACCATTTCTGTCCTTTATTGAGCCCATCTTTGCATGAAATGCACACTGGTATCTCTAATCATTTTGAAGAAATATCTAGTCTTTCCCATTCTATTATTTTCCTCTATTTCTTTGCACTGATCACTGAGGAAGGCTTTCTTATCTCTCCTTGCTATTCTTTGGAACCCTGCATTCAAATGTGTATATCTTTCCTTTTCTCCTTTGCTTTTCACTTCTCTTCTTTTCACAGCTATTTGTAGGGCCTCCTCAGACAGCCATTTTGCTTTTTTGCATTTTTTTTCCTTGGGGATGGTCTTGATCCCTGTCTCCTATACAATGTCACGAACCTCTGTCCATAGTTCATCAGGCATTCTATCAGATCTACTCCCTTAAATCTATTTGTCACTTCCACTGCTGGTTTAATGACAGTTCAGCAGTTAATAGTAATTATGTGAAATAGGCCTTCCTAGCCTTATAGCCTTCTACCCCACCTCTGACCTCAGTCATTAAACAGACATCTATACCAGAGCCAAATGCCTGCCTGGGCCTAGCATTTGTTTCGAACAATTCAGCCCAGGAGAGTTCTTAGTAAGAGTCCCAGGAACGAAGAAGATTTGGTAGTGTTCTGCTTTCCTGTCATACGGAAACGTGTGGACTCCACAGATAAGCTGCTTGGAATGATCCAAGATTCAGAAATCGTAAGAGTAACAGGTTTAAAACAATCTCAGAGTACAATAAAAACATTTGTCTCCAACAATTAAAAGGTAAACCATCAATTTTTGCTAATTATGATGTTGTCTCAGCCATAGTATTATAGAAGTAGCACCTTACATCTGCCCAAAAGCAGAAGAAAAGTCATTCAAGACTAAGATTACCCTCCCACAAATCAGTTTAAGTCCAGCATATTAAAAACAGAGACCAGGCATGGTTCTTCTGAAAACCTAAGTACCTTGATTTCATTTTATTACAACTGTGCTGAGAATTAACATCCAGAATGATATGCATCATATGGAGCATAATAAACAAAGATGACTGGAAAGGGACCCACACAGACATATGACCTGCCCAAAACATTCCACTATCATTAATGATACGGCACAGACCACATGAATTCACAGCCAAGTTTTTCATTTCTTTGGGATTCCAGCCATGCACAAGAAATTTAACTTAGAGCACCAAGGTAAACTTCTACATTTCAGAAAGGTTTAGGGGACCTTTAAGGTCTAGATGTAGCTCTGCTTCTATGGGTTCAGCCAGAAGAGGGCCACCGGGCAATGAGCTGCACAGTATTCAATATATCCACTTTGGAAAGATGACTCAGAGCTATTGGGATTTGACTGTGTGGCTCCACTAAGTCTAGCTTTGTATTACTGACAGGGAGACGACTAAGCCATCTCCTTCCAGCCAGATGAGTTTCCATTTAAAGTCTGCAAATCCAGGGGGATGTGAAGCAGGGAGGAGCATGACCTCAGCAAGCCAGGCATGGTTTAGCGTGCGGTTCATCAGGTGGGCCAAATCCAGAGACACCAGCCACCCTGTCCTGCACACACTGTCTATGCCAAGCAGGGCTAACAGTGGGCAAGTGGTTAAACTCATATGAATAAGAAGGCCCGTCAATGCGTGCAATCCAGCATCGTTTCTGAACACTTGTGACATGCCCAGTGTGTTAGGCATTAGAGAGATAACAGTGGAAAAGCCCCTGCCAGGCCAGCGGGGAGACAGGTGACATTCACAGCCAAGTTTATCGAGGCTCGTGATGAGAGCTAGGAAAGAGGAATGACGGGCTTCCGGAGCACACGGGAAGGCGCCTCATCAGACCTGAGCGTGTCGAGGAAGGATCTGAGCAGAAACGTAGCCTGGTGTTGGAGAAGCCTCTTGAGAGTCCCTGGGACTGCAAGGAGATCCAACCAGTCCATTCTGAAGGAGATCAGCCCTGGGATTTCTTTGAAAGGAATGATGCTAAAGCTGAAACTCCAGTACTTTGGCCACCTCATGCGAAGAGTTGACTCATTGGAAAAGACTCTGATGCTGGGAGGGATTGGGGGCAGGAGGGGAAGGGGACGACCGAGGATGAGATGGCTGGATGGCATCACGGACTCGATGGACGTGAGTTTGAGTGAACTCCGGGAGATGGTGATGGACAGGGAGGCCTGGTGTGCTGCGATTCATGGGGTCGCAAAGAGTTGGACACGACTGAGCGACTGAACTGAACTGAACTGAACTGTAGTCTTCACGGAGACATGGAGAAGAGTAGGACTTAGGAGAAGAACAGACAGGAAGATCGTAACAGATGCCTTTATAGGAACAACTAGCCCGACAGTTATCACTGAGGCTTTTTCTAAGTAAACCTACCCCCACTAGACTCTCATTCCTACTCCAAGTGTCTATGCGAAGCTTACATCTATAGCTTACACTTTTCATTTGTCATGGATACTTTGGTTTCACATGTAGATAGCTTGCCGAATGCTAAAAATGACGGACGGCTGCAGTGCTTTCAAATACGTGCTTTCAGTCAATCTTCAAAGCAATTCTATGAGACCAGTAGACTAAATAGTACTATATAAAGATCCTCTAACTGCCCAGTTCAGGGCAAAAGGGTAATGTATTGTTTTGTTTTTTTTATAACTGCCCACTTTACCACCCTCCCCCATGAGACTGTAGTCTCCTTAAGATCAGAGATTGCTTTGGGCACATGGTGAATGCCCAATCAATATTAAATGAAAGACCACTTCCCTTCTCTCTGAAGTTTCACTTGACCTCCCCTGCCTCCTACTCCCAAGTGGTCAAAAGCAACAGTTTTATGCCTAAGTGATGGAAGCAGCAGCTTTAGGGTCTCACCAGGCCGGATTCACATTCTAGCTCCACTACCTCCAGGTGTGGGACTTCAGGGGTACCCTTACCTCTCTGAGTCTTGACTAGCTGCAAAATGAGGAGGATGGAATCTACAGAAAGGCTGTGAAAATACTGTCTGCTCCCCTCTCATGACTGCTCACAACCTATCATACATACCTTTCTTTGACTACTCATTCTTATTTAGTGTCTACATCTACCCACTAGAGGGTAAGTTCCTGAAAACAGTCTGTTAGTCTTCTTCATACTCCCAGAGGCCAGTCAAATGCTTTACAAATATTAGGCACTCATCAAACATCTAGAGAAAGAAAATGAGCTGAGCTACAGCTTTACCTAGCCTGCTGTTCAGCAGCCAGCACTCATCTGGTGTTCAATAAATACTGCTGACGGACAGGTTGCGCAACTTAGTGCAAATAAAGGATGTGGAATTGCAGGCTTGGCCCCTGCCCTTTTAGAAGATGTTTTGCTGAGAAGGATATTCCAGGCCCTCTTCCCCATCTAATTGCCAGCACTCGGTATTTGCAGGGCGGCTTGTTCAGGGGCTACAGGCAGGCAGCAACGCCAAGTTTCACAATCTGGTTGCATCCCAGTGAAGCCAAGGAGCAGGACTTTGAATTTTCTCAGCCCCAGGCTTCTTTGATTTGGCATAAAAACCCGAAGTCCTGCGTTTCAGTCCCGTTAGACTCTCTCAAGGGACCGTGGGCAGCCAAAGAGCCCTCAAACTTCTCTTCTTCCCTTGAGCCAAGTCCAGAGCACAGTGCAACCCCACAGCCTCACCTTCATCAGTAGCTCCCGGCTGGTCAGATGGTTATTATGGTCTGAGAAGATGTCTGAAAGCTCTTCAAACATCAGCATTCGGTCCCTAGAAAAGGGATGGAGAAAATATTAACAAATGAAGGTTAGAAAAAGCTCAACACCTTTGGATCGTCTTTCCTGAGGACCTCTGGCTACACAGGGGGCATTACATTGTGTAACTGGGACAAGTTCTCTTCAGCAACTTTTAAAAAAGTCCCCTTAGCAACACGCCCACAGCCCCACAGGACCTGAGAACTCATCTTGGCCAGTCTCCTCATTTGAGAGACGAAGATGTCAGGGTCAGGGATTTGCCCAAGCTGCTGCTGCTAACTGCTGAGAGCTGCAGTAGAGAGCCTCGATTTCCTTACTCACAGGCCAGTGCTCTTACTCTCAGAGTCGGAGTGGATCGTGCAATCAAGAGGGGCTGGGTTCTGATCCCAACTCTGCCACTCACGCCCTAAGTGATCTTGGACAAGCTGCTCAACTTTCCTGAGCTTCAGTTTTCTTAACTGCACAGTGGAAACGCTGACAGCCCCCTTGCACGATCACACATGTAAAGCGCCTACTCCTTCCCAGCCCCTCCCTAATACAGCATGTCTCCACAGGCCTCAAGCTTTTCTCTCCACCCCTCCAGGCTTCCTGAGTGGATGATTCTGAAGGCAATAATTCTCAAGAATTAACAGAGGCAATGTCATAATACACTCAACACTTTCATTATCATGAGAAAGCCATTATTAAGAATTTATGTGAACAGACTAGTGGACACAGCTGGGTAAGGAGAGGGTAGAACAAATTGAGAACGTAGCATTGACATATATACAGTACCACGTATAAAACATTACTAGCGGAAAGCTGCTGTATCACACAGGGAGCCCCTCCTGGTGCTCTGTGATGACCTAGAGGGGTAGGAAGGGACAGGGAGGCTCAAGAAGGAGGGGAGATATATATATATATATATGATTGATTCATGTTGCTCTACAGCAGAAACCGACACAACATTGTAAAGCAATTGTCCTCCAATTAAAAAAAAAGAATTTATATGTTTTACAATGAGTGTAATATTACTCTTAGAATAAAGAAAACTATTAAAGCTAATATTTTGGAAAAAAAATCATTAAGAACTTAATTACATGTGGGCTGAAATAAACAGAAGTAAATAGATGTCTTCTCTGTCCACTGAAAGCTATTAATGTAAAGGGCTACTGGAAAAGTAATAACCGAATAAAACATCTTAACCCTGTTCCTTTAATTTTGCGATAGAAACTATATAAAGCTGATACGAAAGTGAATTCTCTCAGGAACTGTGATACTTCTGCAGCATTCCTGCTAAAACATGAATGAAGAAACAAACCAATGAAGAAACAAACCAGATGCCCGTACTGTACACAATGGGGCTTTGAGGTTTGTTCTGCGGTATTTCTTAAATACAGAAACCAGCTGGAAGGATGGGCCTTCTCTGATGATAACCAAGGAGATTAAGAAACAAATCCAGTCATTTTTTATCTTGTGTTTTAGCCTCAAATGTGCTGTGGAAGAAACCTTTGGCTGGCTAAGTGACTTCCACAATATTCTACTTATCAACCACCAAGGAAAGATAGATTACCTTTCACTGCCTAAAAGAGAAGGTTACAAGCGGGACAAGGCTGCATTTTAGCCCCAGACCATCCCTTTGTTTCTGATACCACAAGTGGGGAGCAGTGATGAGGGGAAGGGAGAGGTTGGGGTGCTGAGGATGGGGACTCTGTATGCGTCTGATTTCCCCACCATATTTCTTCTGGGCCTACCATCTATTGATTTCATATGGTCCATATCTTTTAAGACTCTTGTGCAGGGGATTCCAATCAACTAATCTATCGCACACAGTGTCACCTTGATCATCCAAACTAATGAAGAGGAGAAGAACCCAAGAGAAGAGTGGTAATCAAGAAAATTACACTGGACTTTGAAAAGTCCCATCTCCACTTTTTCTCCTGATAGATAACAGAGCATGTGAGTGCCGGAGACCAAGGGGCAGGGTGTCTGTAGCTCCGTAACACCAGGCTTTAAGATCACCCGCTTCTAAGAGTTATGTAACAAATAATGTGACTTCCCCTAAGCCGCCTTTCCTCTGATGGAGAATGTGAGCTTATCAGTGGCTTGAACACTCTGGCACTCCTTTTTCAGCATAAATCTATGAAACTCTGGTTTACCAATCTGGGTCTCTGGAGAGTTTGGGTAGGGTCAGTCCCTTAAGGCTGAGGGCTTCCTGGTGGCTCAGATGGTAAAGAATCTGCCTTCAGTGCAGGAGACCTGGGTTCAATCCCTGGGTCAGGAAGACCTCTAGAGAAGGGATTGGCTTCCCACTCCAGTATTCTTGCCTGGGAAATCCCCAGGACAGAAGAGCCTGGTGGGCTACAGTCCATGGGGTCACACAGAGTTGGACATGACTGATAGACTAACACTTAAGGCTTAATCGACTCTGAGTGAGCTGATGAAACTGAGTACTGAGACCTTCTGCTCTAAGGACAGAACCGACTAAACCCACAAGGCAGGCCTGCCTGGGAGCCAGCTGGCCTCTCTCCCGGCTGGAGCCGACTCTGCTGCATACAGTATAGACTGTGCTGCGTATAGTACAGGCATTTTTGCAGTTTATAAACAGTTTAGGCATTTCTGCCTGTATGGAATGACTTTGCAATTAGCACAAATGGAGGGAGAAAAGTAACTGGCCTGGTCTATAGTCATGACACATTCCCCAGCCTCTCAATCTGTACTCACGGGGGACCAGAACTGCCTCCTTATTCCCCTTCCCACCTTCGCGAAAGGGAGAGTCCAGTGAAGCTCTGGACAAGGGACAAGAGCGACAGTGAAACGATAAGGATGTTCAATTGTTCACCCTTCCAAAGGTTACAGCAAGAAATATGAAGAAAAATCCAATACACAACGTGGGAGGTTAATCATTTTCAGTCAGGTTCCTAGGAAGGGGTTTTTAACAACACTAACATAGCTTGTCATGGGCGGAAGCAGAAACTAACTAAATGGATTCATGCTGAACAGCAAGAACTAAGGTCCTCTGTGCACACATTATCCCTCACAGCTTGGAACGGCTTAGGGCTTTGAAGGAATGTGACTGAACAAATAACCGGAAGTAAAGGCGAGTTGCTGTAACTTCACTTCTCCGCCAGCCGATCCTTCCAAGCCCAGACGACACGCACATCCTTAAAATCACCCCCAAAGCTGTCCATCTTGGCTTTGGCACCCTTCGAGAGTGAGGTTGATTTCTGCTGCAGCCCTGCCTCAAAACTCATTAATGATGATGTGTAAAACGCACCCTGCCTGGAACACACAGAGGCTTTCAACGATGTTTCTCTTGTTATATAATATGCACTTTGAAGGTAGAGGGACCCACACCACTGATGCAGCAGCTAATCAGCCCAGCCAAAGAAAGTAGAGCAGACACTTGGGAACTTACTTTGGGACCGCAGCCCAAGTCTTTTTTAAACGATAGATGGAATTGGACTGCAGCGCCGAAACGATGGCCCTCAAGGAGGAGAAATTCTTCAGGATTCTACATTCCTGTACAGAGGGTGATTAAAACATACAAGGCATTTAAATATCAATAATACAGTGAGTTGGTGGTTTCCTGTTTCAGAAGTATAACAGCTGCCATGAATTCTTACCGCTAAATAGGCAGCTGTACAAATACTGAACATCAAAAAGTGGCTCCTTATACTCCCACCCCAGTCACCGAAACGCTTTATAGATTTTGGCACCGAATGCTTGTTTTTCTCCCTTTAATATATTTTTTTGCGTTGTTGTTACAGTTTTATAGCTTCCAGCTTTCCCAGTAAAAACACGAATGGCGGTGAGCCTACAGAGCTGTGCTAGAGAAAGCAAACTTTCTTCTGCTGAAAGCATACAGATGCCCTAAAAATACACATGAAAGATGACCGTAACCTTTAGACCCTCAAAGCGAACCAGGTCGCAGCCGCTTCAAGGTCAGATGCTATCACACATCACATGACCAACCCTTGTCTGGAAAGGGGTCTACAACTTGGCAGTAAAAACTCACCACAAGTTGAACTTTGGCTCTTATGTCCTTAGCCAAGAGGGAATATTTTTATACACATTCATTTGAGTTCCAATTGGCTTGTGCCTCAATCATAAACATTCAGAAACACCTTGGTACTTACAATGTTTCCAAAATAACTTGGGCTTTTAAAAGAAAATGCATTTTGGCAGCCTTTTAAAACAAAATAGAAAGGGAACAGGAAACATTCTGGATGTCATTTTCTAGAGAAGGAGAAAGCCTCCCAGAGCCTGAAACTTAAGCTACCATTCAGAGGCTGTAGCATCAGCAGGCAGCGACCTTGGAGTCAAAATCCTGCTGAATGAATGGCAGGCACAGCAAAACAGTCAGGGAGAGAGAGGGTCCCCTTCCCAGCCAGGATGGGGAAGGAGGAAGCCCTGGTGGCAGGGGGTGGGGGGAACCGAATGTGCCTAGTATCCAAGGAGGTGCTTCATCTGCAGGCATGTGGGAGTGTAAAACTTCCACTGTCGACGACTGAGTATGCTGTGTGAGCATGGGCTGGGCTTCGTGAGGAACATCTGAGGCAAGAGGTCCCAGAGTGGCTGGGCATAAATGCATACTGCTTAAAAGAACATTTCACGAAGTCACGCTAGTCCTGACTGTGAATGGAAAATGGCATTCTTTAACTTAGCACGCCCACATCTGGCTGCTTAAAATTACTATGCCAAGCCTGGATAGGAGGGGCGTTTGGGGGAGAATGGATACATGTATAGGTATGGCTGAGTCCCTTTGCTGTCCACCTGAAACTATCACAACATTGTTAATTGGGTATACTCCAATACAAAACAAAAAGCTTTTTTTTTTTTAGAAAAAAAGATAAGAACGAAAAAAATTACTATGCCAAACCAACAGCTCACCCCCCCCACCCCCCGCCCCAAGATTTTCTTAAAAGTAAATGCCAAAGCTCTTTACAAAAGTCATGCCCACTCTTTTGAAATGCCTCAATGCCTTCTTTTTATTTAAAAAGAGAGCGAGTAAAAGAGAGAAAGCAAGAGCGCTGAAGTACAGTCTGGAAACCAAGCCCATGAGAGCATGGTTCAACAAAGGTTCAGAATCCAAAAGTTATGTTCTAAAAATCAGGAAACTTGCAATAAATAAAAGAACTCGGGCCCAGCTATTTCATGCAAATTGTAATAAACATATGGAACACATTATTCAGAAAGAGGCTTAAGCTAAGGGTTTAAAGGAATACAAGAGGCATCTGGCCCCATTGCTAAAAAAGGAGTGATCTTTGAGGAGATTTGATGCAAAAATGTAGCAGTAAGGCCAGTCCAACAAAACAGTCATATTAGGTCAGAAATATTTTCTGCATGTAAAATGATTATTTTTCAAACATCCTCTCAACAGAAAATGGCTATGATTAATTCAGGAAAAGTAAAATAAATTTTGATTGGAAAACACCTGTGAATCTTATTATTTTATTAAGTCACCTACACAATTTCAAGGGACACGGGTTCATGCATCACAAAGAGTTAAAGACCGCTGGCATTTAACCACATGCTACGGCATTTGGAATATACCTGAAATTATACAACTTGTACTTCTTACTATCACAGAAATGCACAATTGGTATTTAATTTGGACCAAGGTCACTGTTGAGCCACCCTGCCATGTATACCGATGCTATGTGCTTACCACAGATTTTAGAAGCAGTTGAATACATTAAAAGTAGATAGACTATTTTCTTTTGGCATTTGTGGCCAAAAAAATATTTTTTCCGATCAGTCTAAGAAGACAGAAATTTCATGTTCTATCACACTCTATCAGGACTTCCTCTGTGGCTCTTACTTGCTGATAAATAAGCTCAATTCAGAATAAGAGAAGTCTAAGCTGTGTAAAATATTTGTTTCTTCCATATAGCATTTTCCCATATACTAAAAAGTCTATAGTATCAGACCACCTACAGACTCAAAATAAAGGAAACTCTCTGGCACAATTATGGCTCTGCTGTTTAACCAAAGACCACAAAAGGGAATGTGAAACAAAAGAGACAGAGAGAGAATGTAAAAGTTTCAGTCTTATGCCCACAGATAGGGGCTCAATGAGAAAAATAAATAATGGGGTAGAAAACAAAATGTGTTTTGGTTAGAGTTGACCCCATATAGCCGAGAACAGAGGATATTTGCATAAAAATTATTTGTCAAAATTGTTGTTAATTACATAGCTCTTGCTGACGTAATTTCTTCTACCTCGACAAAAATAAATAAATAAATCTTCCCCAATCTTCAAATACCCCCAATACTATCAGTTATTCAAAGCTAAATTCAAATATCATCTTGTCCATGAAAATCTGCCTGGAACACCCAGCCAGGACGGATTTCTCCCTCCCCCACTTCTGCAGCGCTTATGCCTATGACCCCACTTCTAGGCTGAGATGACTCCAGTATCTCTTAGCTTCCTTGCTTGACTATAGGCTCCTGTAGGACCAAATTAACTGTGTTTAGCCTATCTATGTCCTCAAAGTACATAAAACTGCAGGTCAGAAGCATTTACGGGCTCACGAAATATGTGGTGACTGACTGACTACTGTTCACCTTTTCTCAATCAGGAAATAAGATGCTGATAAATGAAGGTCAAGGTCGTGTGACATGGATGCAGTTGATCCAGCACACTGGACTGACACCCAGTAGAATGCAATTCAGCCACAGGAATAGACTCTGTCCCTCCAACTTCAGATATAAGGCTCTCAGAAAAGCCCTTGATTAATATGGAATCTGTAATTTCGGTCCTTCAGAAAAGGGATGTGAGATCCTGAGAAGGTACTGGCTCTTCAAGTTTGCAGAAGATAGAATGCGTCCAGGTCCTGGAAGGGGGTGGGGTAATCTTTCTGCATTGAAAAGCAGTCTGACACTGAGATAATCAGTTTATATGTACTGAACACAGGGCAGAACTAATAGTCTGTGAAAAAGCAGACATTCTGCTTCTTCCTGAAGCAGCAGCAGTATGGGGGCCCATAAGCAGCAGGAAGTGAGCAAGGGACCCATTGTTTTAAAGAGGAAAAATAAACTCCCATGTTAAGAAAGGCAATTTTTTCCCTTACTTTGGAAGGACCACAATAAGAACCACAAAAACCCAGTGGGCCCTCACATATGGTTTTCTGACTGCCTTTCAACCAGGTGGGAACATCAGCATGATGTCATGGCCTCCCATATCTGCTAAGCCCAAAGGATATTTTTAAAAAGACAATTACGTGAGCAATGTTAATCCACTTCTCGATGATCTTGGCTCTCTGCTGTGTCTTGAGTTCTTTGCCTCCCAGGATGGTGCTGACCACACACTTGGTGAGGGTGTTAAACTGAGAGATGGTGGCACGGATCGTAGGAGCCAAGTGTTTGTTCTCCTTCTTATCCCTTCGAGACCAAATGCAGCCCAGGCAGTGGTGAGGCACAACTTTCTTAAATAGTTGCTAGAACAAGAGAGGAATTGACTTTAAGGACAATACCCACATTTCATAGAGCAAAGCATGCCATCTACTGTAACTTGGTACTTTGTGAATGGACAAATTGCCCGTTTCTACTTGATTTGCCTCATGGTGTCCATTTCAACAGACAAAAGTAAATAAGTAATATATTAACTGATCAGAAAAGCCCACAATGACCAACAGAAAACTTAAATGACCAAAAACATTTGGACTTTTCTGTCTTGGAAGAAAATCCAGGTAAAAATCTACTTCTGACCAAGAAGTGGTTAAGATTACTATGACTTCAAAATCATATCCATGGTACATTCTGGACACTCACAATCATGAACTGTGTATAACGAATATGAATGGTCACCTGAAAAATGACTCACAGGAGTGATACTCATCAAGTTCACTACTTCCCATTGTTTAAAGTGAAGAAAGCAAGAAACAAACAAAAGGAAAAACTATTCAGTGTCACACAGGAAAAGGAGGAAAGAGGGATCTGAAGCCTGGTTTCCAGGTCTTTGGGTTGGGAAGATCCACTGGAGAAGGGATAGGCTATCCACTCCAGTATTCTTGGGCTTTCCTTGTGGCTCAGCTGGTAAAGAATCCACCTGCAATGCGGGAGACCTGGATTCGATCCCTGGGTTGGGAAGATCCCCTGGAGAAGGAAAGGCTACCCAGTCCAGTATTCTGGCCTGGAGAATTCATAGTCCAAGGGGCTGCAAGGAGTCTGACACAACTGAGCAACTTTTACTTTCACTTTTTTCTTTTCCAGGTCTTTGCCTAAAAGTCGTAGCCAATGAAGTTTTCCTTAGTTCTTTTACACTACTGGTTTTTGAAACAACAACAAATTTGTTGAACTGATCTGATTCTCATTTGTACAACAATTCAATACAAGATGTGAGAGGGTTTGTGTAAAAGCAAATGTGCCAGGATTTGCTTTATAAAGACCATCTGATTTACTTCCGAGAGTCTATTTGCATGCTAAATAGATGGAAACTCACAGCCGCTTTCTATGCTGTTCCTCCAAAGTGGTAAGTGTGGAAGAGCTGAAACCACTGTGATCCTTGATAATGGCCCTCTTTTCTTTAACCAGCTAACACTGAGCTATGAAATGTGACTAATGAAACCAAATATGTACAGCTAACAAAAATACTCAGACTTCAAAAGACCAGGAAGCACATGTGGAAATGAGCTGCCAGATAGAGTCACATGTGGATTCAGTGAATTTATTTTGTCCTAACTTATACTTTGACCCCTTTACAATCCTCCAAATAAATAGTTCAGATATTGAAATATGTATGAGTCTAAAGGGAGAGAAACACCCATGGAACAAGATAGATTTTGTTTCCCTAGGATTAGAATTCTTCTTTCCCTCTGGGTATGGAGCGCCGAGTGAAAAGCACCTTCACTCAGAATTGTAAGAAGAGCTGAGGCCTAAATTATTCAGATGATGGATTCAAATCACATCTTCCCTCTGCATTTACTGGCACAGCCTCTCTTGGGGATTTGAAAAGACTTAACTCACATGACCCTACTGCCCTCCCAGGGGCCACCAGTCAGTCCGTCACTGCCCACGTTTTAAGCAGAAGCACGTCAAAGGCACAGAGAGAGGACGTACTGCGTCCATGTAGGTCAGCTGCTCAGCCACAAGATCTTCTGAGAAGCACGTGAACTCCGCAGACCCGCTGCCCTCCAGTTCCTCCTCTTCTTCCAGGCTGAAGGAGATGCTGTTGGGAAACCCATCTGTTCACAGGTCGGGGAAAAAAAATAGTAGTTTGGTGCCACTGCATATGGCCTTCTTTACAGAGTCAAAACGGACTTATTTAATTTAGGAAGAAAAGGGCTGACCCTTAGAAAACTCACAGGGAGAGAACAGCAAGCATAATAAATGGAGTGAAATGAAGGTCTTCCCTCTCACGGCTTGTCCCTAGAGGCTTTACTGAGTCCAGAGGCCCCACGTTGTCACTCTGACAAACCATAGGATATTTAGTCAAGCACAAAGTAGGACAAAGGCTAGAAAAAGCAAAGCGGGGCTACATTCAGGGGTCCCCCTCTCAATTTAGGCACCCTCAAAGCCCTCTGATCAGCTCAAGCCTTAATCCAACTATTTCCTAAACCCCATCTATGCATTTCTTAATTACTGGGCCAGTAATTATCAGAAGCCTGGAAGGAAAGGGCATGAAGGCAAGCCAGGCTTTGGGGAGTACAATAAGCCATTCTGGTGTCAGACATACTGATGAAGTCCTCAGAACTCTCAAGAAGTCCTCAGAATTCTCAGAACTCTAGGAGTAGCTTTCAACTTCTACCTAAAATTAAGTACGTATATCTGTTCTCTATGCTTGCATCTCTATTCCTGCCCTGCAAATAGGTTTATCAGTACCATTTTTTCTAGATTTCATGTGTATGCATTAATATACGATATTTGCTTTTCTCTTTCTGACTTACTTCACTCTGTATGACAAGCCCTAGGGTTACCCACCTCCCTACAACTGACTCAGTTTCCCTCTTTTTTATTGTTGAGTAATGGAATAGAGATGCAGATGGACGTGTGGACAGAGTAGGGGTAAGGAGAGAGTGAGACAAGTTGAAAGAGCAGCACGGACAGATATACGCTACCATGTGTAAAATAGCTCGTGGGAAGCTGCGGTCTAACACAGGGAGCTCAGCTCGGGGCTCTGTGATGACCTAGAGAGGGGTGGGATGGTGGGGGTGGGGGTGGTAAGGAGGCTCCAAAGGGAGGTGTTACATGTATACACATAGCTGATTCATGCTGACGTACAGCAGAAACGAACACAACACTGTCAAGCGATTATCCTCCAATAAAAAATAAAGGATGCATGAAGCAGTAAAACAGCCTTAAACTAAATTCACCTGAGCCTTATTAGACATAAGATCATCAATTACAAATTAATAGGCCACAGACTGAAGAAGCAAAAAAAAAAAAAAAATCACTACCTAGGACTCCAAAAGCATAAGCACTCAGCACACGCAGCAGGACCGAGGGTCTCTACTGTGAAAGACTATGCAATTGGAAGAAGTTTACCTTGAGCCTCTAGCCTCCCATCCTGGAAACTTTCCCCAATCCTGGATTGTTTCCCAACCACATTCCCTGTTCTCCTGCCTGGCAGATCTGTTCTCATTAGGAAAAATCTAGTTATATACACATATCTTAGCAGACGTTTAAATCAGGGTGTTATTATTCCCCCGGGATGTTTACAATGTAGGCCTTTGCAGAATAAAAGACTTTAGACATCTTGGATCAAATTGGGGTGGTCTTTTCTTAGTTTCCTATGCTTCCCTGGTGGCTCAGACGGTAAAGAATCTGCCTGCAGTAAGGGAGACCCGGGTTCAATTCCTGGGTCGGAAGATCCCCTGGAAGAGGGGGTGGCAACCCACTCCAGTATTCTTGCCTGGGAAATCCCATGGACAGAGAAGCCTGGTGGGCTACAGTCCACAGGGTTGCAAAGAGTCAGACACGACTGAGCGACTACCACTTTCACTTTCTTAGTTTCCTAGGGGTAAGGGGGTGCTCAGTGGACCCTGCATCACTGCCCCTCTCAGAGCACCACATGGGAAACTGCTAACTTTGATGACAGGTATGGTGAATCAAGTGGTACAGAATCTGCCTGCAGTGCAGGAAACATGGATCTCCTGAAGATCTCCAGGCACTTCAACACTCTTGCCTGGGAAATCCCATGGACAGAGGAGCCTGGCAGGCTATACAGTCCATGGGGTTGCAAAAGAGTCAGACATGACTGAGCAACTAAACAACAACAGGATTTAACGCGTGGCTGCCTCACCCTGGAGTTGAAGGTACCAATGTGAACGAGGCTGGTTGCAAGAGGGGTAGGCGGGGAAGAAGGAGGGGACCTCTGCCTGCCCCTGGAGGCTGGGATACAAACAGGCATGAGCTAAAGAGAGCTAACACCCCATGATTTCACCACTTTTTCTCCACACAATTCTGGCCTTCTCTCATTGGATGGAGGAATAAGACATCTGAAATCCCAAAGGTTCAGAATGGGCCTCTCAATCCTCTTGCTAACCACTGGATACAAATCTGTCCTCGCTGCTCGGCAATGCAGAGGCTGGCAAGCAGTATATGTGCTAAGGCGTGATCTTCTCATTCATCCAACGCTCACAGTGGCCTGTTGCATGCCCTGGATCAACGCTGCTGTGCCTGAAGGTTACATGGTCCTTTCTCTCTGGGGTCTCCTCTATGCTCTCACTGTTTCTGCTTCTAATTCTTTTCCAGGGGTAAGCAGGCAAAAACCTGAGGCAAAATTTTCACTTTTAAAAAAACATGGAGGAGAGCCTGTTTGCTTTTGCCGGCATGAAATTGGGTAAAATGAAGCATATGGGAACCAAGCTCCTAAAACTCTTTTTCGGTAATGATTCCTGTACTTAATAAACAGAGAGAGAGTTCTTGATTAAAAATTCACTCCTTTAGAAAAGCCTTTCTAAAGTCAGGCAAACTCGCTCTCCCTTGCCTCGGGCCTGCCAAAGGAGCTGGCCTTCCAGTGCCTGTTACACACAACGAACCACTGGTCCCACCGGTTCCCCAGTTAGGCCGGGAGCCAGGGGCAGCCCCGTGGGGAGAGCTGGGCCCTGACGGAGAATCCACCCCTGCACAAGGCAGGAGGGGAGGTCCTGAGGGGAGCAGAGCCCGTACAGCTGGAGGGGAGCCTCTGGTATTCAAGCATTCCCAGCAGATGAAGTCATCTGAGATACAGAGGACTTGGCAGTCAGCTTCCAATGATGCAACGGCATTTTTCCCCTCCCTGGTCCCCTGTCCATAAAAAAAAAGTCAACAGGTCCTGTTTGGAATTTTAAGGTTGTTTTCCTTGGCACTGAGGCAGCTTCCCTTATCGGTGCTGAGGAACCATTTCCTTTCCCTCACTGAGGAAATTAGGCGTCACTTCAGGGAAATGCCTGTCAGAAGCTCCAAGTGGGTCAGCCGCCACGGCAACCATAGCCAGCAGCCAGTGAGGGGACAAAACGTCACCGCTTGGAAGCCTGTCCTAGCCTCTTTCTGACTCCCTTCAAAGCCTGATGGTTCCAAGCAGCCCAGAACCTGCAGTGGTGGCCTCTGCTCTGTCCTTGAAAATAGGCAGTCAGTTCCTCAGACAGGAAAAAAAACAGCCACAGAGACTTCCTTTGGGAAAGTCTACTGGAGATGCGAGATCTGCCTCAGGCAGGGGACAGAGAGCAGGGATATTTCCAGCTGAAGGGGAAACAACTTTTCTGCACTTCCCAAGCTTTTGTGAGGGCAGGGGCAGGACTGGATTTAATTCCCTGCCTGCTGAATGGGGGAGGTTGTCTGTGACGGGTTTTTCATTTGACAGGAGGAGGAACCGTCAGGCAGATAATGAAGAACAAATTCAAGTTCAGCATGCTGTGCAATGACAACGAAAGGCAACAGATCATCAAGGAGATCGTCCTCTGTATGGTAGTAAAAGGAATCCTGGGAAATCACTTCGCCTCCCGGAGCCACTGTTTCCTCAGCCATGAAATGAGGGAGTCAGACCGGGTGGCCTTGAATGTCCCCTTCTCTGCTCTAAAGCTCTATCGCGTTAGCCACTCAGCTGAGTCTGACACTCTGTGAGTCCATGAACTTGTAGCCCACCAGGCTCCTCCCTCCCTGGGATTCTCCAGGCAAGAATACTGGAGTGGGCTGCCATTCCCTTCTCCAGGGGGATTCCGTTCTCTGCATACAGTCTATAATTGGGACTTCAATAACCTTAAGAATTTTACACGGGCCACCAATCCCCGCTCAGCTTGTCCTGAGGGAAACCAAGGCCTCCGACCCAACAAGTAAAGGGAGAGCATTTCCTCGTCGTGGGAGGTGTGCAGGATCCGGATCTAGCTTCTGCCCTGGAATCAAACGAGTACTCACTGTCAGCTTCTACTTCTTGCTTGTGAAACTGCTCAAGAAGATTCTGAGCTCTTCTCTCTGGGTCAGAGCCTGGCATCATCTGCTTGAGATAATCCAGCAGTTTCTGTAAGCAGGGGAAGCCAGGCGGCTCTCGGAAGTCCTCTGCACATTGGTCAAGCCAGGCCCTCAGGATGGACGCGATAGCACTGAGAAAGAGAAGCAGAGAATCACTGCACCCCACTGGCTGTGGAGACTCAACGCCAGCCCAGGCCGCCAGAGCCCGCCCCGGCCAGGCCCCAGGAGAATGTGGGCCGCTGATCAAAGGACAGTTCACCTAAAAGCTTCCACCAGTGTCAGTGAAGTTAAAGCATTTGAAAATAGCCTGACTACCTTTCATTACTTACAGTGATGGTTGGGGAGCAGAGGAAAAGATTGGCAAGTTTTTTTAAAAAAACAAAACAGGACCATAAATTTGGAAGAACAAATACGGAGCAAAAAAAAAAAAAAGACACACAGGAGAATATTGAGTGAGTCCTGAAGCAATTTCAAAGTAATCCTGTATACAACAAGATTATGTGTTTCCAATTCTGGATTCACTCAAGTCAGAGACCACAAGATCTACTGTGCTAACATTTCAGGAAATAACTGACTGACAGTAGGCCAGAAATTTGCTGAAAGGAAGGCCTCGGGTTTAGGAAAGATAAATGTGTAAAGTTAATTTTACAAAGATCACCACGGCTTCGGCAAAGCACCAAAAATGCCCTCACAACATTATCCTTTCGCTTTTCAAATGACCGGAGACAACGTGTTTCAAGCGGGAGGAACAGTCTGAGTAGCAGAGTGAGGTCAAGGACAAGGTAGAGGGGAAATACTCGAAGAGCAAGGCCATTCACCACGAAGGTGACTTCCCCTGGTGCCTCAGCGGGGTCCACCCGGGTGAAACAAGGACCACGGCACAAAAAGAGAGTCATTCAGGGGGCTCTGTTCCCTCCAGGCATATTACTAATTACACGAGATTATTTTCTTTAAAGCGGTTTCCCAGGTGGCCAGTGGTAAAGAATCCACCTGCCAATGCAGGAGACGCAGGTTTGATTCCTGGGTCAGGAAGATCCCCTGGAGGAGGAAATGGCAACCACTCCAGTATTCTTGCCTGGAAAATCCCGTGGACAGAGGAGCCTAGCGGGCTACAGTTCGTGGGGTCGCAAAGAGTCAGACACAACTGAGTGATTAAAACAACAACAAAAACATTCTCAAGGTAGGTGAAGATAAAATGACCTGATGACTATGAAATCACTTGTGTGTGCTAAGTTGCTTCAGTCGAGTCCAAATCTTTGCGACCCCATGGACTGTTGCCCGCCAGGCTTCTCTGTCCAGGGAATTCTCCAGGCAAGAATACTGGAGTGGATTGCCATTCCCTTCTCCAGAAGATCTTCCCAACCCAGGGATCGAACCCTAGTCTCCTGCATCACAGCAGGTTCTTTACCATGTGAGCTACAGGGAATTCCTTGAGGTAGGGGTAGGGTTTTTTCCCAAATTTAAAATTATCATCTAATTATACTTCAAATTGCTTGCTTAGTCAACAAACTGTAAGAAACTAAAAGCCATTATGGTCCATATGTATGAAACTGCAGGCTGGGCTTTCACAGGTGTGCCTAAATTTCACAAGTCTCAATTTCGAAGTAGAGACCTGGATGACGATCAAAGCATAAATGCAACTAAAGACAATTTAATGTGTAACTTTTGGAACTGAAGTACAAACCCAGAAGAAAAATAAATTAACTCTTTTCACTGATGTGGAGACCACTGTTTTACTAAAAGGGACATGAAGACTATAATCACACAGTAACAGAAGAAATAGATGGCAGAGAACCATTAAAGTTGGCATTTCAAAAATTAGAAATAATTCAATATTTTCTAAATTTTTAGTCCGGATCGAATTAAAAAGAAAAACAAAAGTTTCATTCCCTTGCAAAAAGCCAGAAGAAATTAATCTGGCATCTGGGGCTAATTGAAAGCACAAGTAAGATGAAAGTAATGAGCTACTAGCCAGTGAGCCTTCCATATTTGGTTTTCTTGTTATCAATACATTGTTATGTATCAATGCTGAGTCCCTCCGAATTCATATGTTGAAGCCCTAACTACTCCCCCCAAAAAGTGACAGACTTCAATTCTTTTAAAGCCCACACACAGCACATGTTATTTCTCCTTTCTTCACCAAAACCAAATATCATAAATTGAAGAAGAAAATGATGAAGCAGCATTCTAATATTTCATTTTTATAAGGAAGATGACTTTTTCTATGAATAATGTCCCTTCTTTGCTGATAAGCTATGAGCCCAGAGCTGGGGTAGGCACATAGGCGGGGTGACAGCCAGAATCTAGGAAAACCTGATGTGTGCGTCCTTTATATTGACTCTCACAGAACAGTTCTGCACTTCCCTAAAGAAGGGCAATTTAACTGAATTAGTACTACAACTCTATTCTTTAATATGTCAGTGAGAAAATACTCTTTCAATGACACTGACGAAAAACACACATGGAAGAATGATAATCCACATTCACACATTTAAAAATCAAAAACAGCATCCAACCAAGAGTGAGACCAGCAACTCAGTGACCCTCATGACCCCTCAGAGGTTCATAACCTAAAAGAAAACCCAGGCGGAAATGCAAAATTTCAGTAAATGACAGACATTAAAGCTAGCAATATTTCATTAACTCCTTTATCCATTGTAATTGTTAAAGTTGCAAGACTGATTACTTATTGAAAAAATATTATTAATGTGTATAAACTAAAACAACAATATCTACTCCCCTTCATCCTAATTCTATCCTATTCTTATGACTTTATGTTAATAGTTTGGAGTATATCCTTCTAGGCTTTTCTACGGATACGTATACGTATATTTAAATAGATGAAATATGTATGAACCATAGATTTTTTCCCATGAATATTATGTGTGTATAGATATACATATACACACACCTCTCTATCCACTGCCTCCAGCTCTCACTGTTTCTCAGGGTTACACTGCATGCATGTGCCATAATTAATATAGGTATTCTACTAGTGCATGGGTAGTTAATGTTCAGATCAGTTGCTTAGTAGTGTCTGACTCTTTGCGACCCCATGGACTGCAGCACATCAGGCTTCCCTGTCCATCACCAACTCATGTCCACTGAGTCAGTGATGCCATCCAACCATCTCATCCTCTGTCGTCCCCTTCTCCTCCCGCTTTCAATCTTTCCCAGCATCAGGTCTTTTCCAGTGAGTCAGTTCTTCGCATCAGGTGGCCGAAGTATTGGAGTTTCAGCTTCAGCATCAGTCCTTCCAATGAACATTCAGGACTGATTTCCTTTAGGATGGGCTGGTTGGATCTCCTTGCAGTCCAAGGGACTCTCAAGAGTCTTCCCCAACACCACAGTTCAAAAGCATCAATTCTTTGGCTTTCAGCTTTCTTTATGGTCCAACTCTCACATCCATACATGACTACTGGAAAAACCATAGCTTTGACTAGGCGGACTTTTCCGGCAAAGTAATGTCTCTGCTTTTTAATATGATGTCTAGGTTGGTCATAGGTTTTCTTCCAAGGAGCAAGCGTCTTTTAATTTCATGGCTGTAGTCACCATCTGCAGTGATTCTGGAGCCCCCCAAAATATAGTCTGTCATTGTTTCCTTTGTTTCTCTGTTGGCCATGAAGTGATGGGACGGGATGCCATGATCTTAGTTGTCTGAATGTTCAGCTGTAAGCCAACTTTCTCACTTTCCTCTTTCACTTTCATCAAAAGGCTCTTCAGTTCCTCTTCACTTTCTGCCATAAAGGTGGTGTCATCTGCATATCTGAAATTACTGATATTTCTCCTGACAGTCTTGATTCCAGCTTGGGCTTCATCCAGCCCAGCATTTCACATGATGTACTCTGCATATAAGTTAAATAAGCAGGGTGACAATATACAGCCTTGACGTACTCCTTTCCCAATTTGGAAGCAGTCCATTGTTCCATGTCCAGTTCTAACAGTTGCTTCCTGACCTGCATATAGATTTCTCAGGAGGCAGGTAAGGTGGTCTGGTATTCCTATCTCTTGAAGAATTTTCCAGTGTTGTGATCCACACGTCAAAGTTATTGTTAGGTTCTCATAATTACAACTAAAAAAAGTGCAAATCCTTGTCTATATGCCTGTGTACTTATGTATTCCTATAGGGCATGTTATCTAGAACTTACTCCCATGGCAAGTTGTAGCCCCGGAAAGTCGGGCGAGTTTTCAAGAGGGACCCTAATCCATACTGGACTTGCCTTTAGATGTATGTTTCATCCTTTTCAGACTGGTATTTTCTACTAACTTTGGTAATCTACTCATTTTACCTTTAGTGACAGTACCCTTCCCATAGTTTAGCCCAAGAAGGCTTTGAAAGTTCACTACCAACCCAGATACTGAATCAGCTAGAAAAAGCATTTTCACACAGATGAGAAATGAAGGCGGAGGAAGAAGAAGAGAAAGACACAGACAGCACGGTGCAACACAAGGCAGATCCCCGCCCCCCCATCAGCAGAGCGTTGATCAGCATCCCGGGGAGGCAGGCTTTCTGCACAGGCCTGCACATGAGCCCGAAGCCCAGAGGACCCTTATGTTCACCAGTCCTGGGAAGAAACTTTCTGTTCTTGATAGACTTAGAAGCAGATAAAATGGGAAACTTTGAAAATTTCAAAAAGGAATGCAACGTCACAATATCACGACAGAGACCACAGGGTTACTGGCCAATGGCCTTTCCCCCTTGCTTTTCCTGACTCCACTCCTAAGATCTAATGTGCATTCTGGTTAGTTGCAAAGATGTAGAGAACCTTAATAATAAAGAGAAGACCTGGTCAAAAATCAAAAATTTACAGGAAAGGTGTAACAGTTAAACTAGAGAAGCTACTTGGCTCTGTACACAGAATATCAGATTCAAGAAGAAAAACCTGGTTCCCGTCCTCACTGTGCCAGCCATGAACAACAGGAGCTGGACCAGTCACTTAGCTCCACTGACCCTTACCTGGAGGAGAGACAATAACACCTGCCATCATCGACCTGACACTGATCGGTTGAGTTTCAAGTGACATAATGCCAATATGGATATTGAGATATCTGGAGAGAGACATGACTGTTAGCAGTCGTAAGACTACCAGCCATAAGTCACAAAAGGGAGGGATTAAGAAAGGTATGGCTCAATGAAAATCAATCAGCGCTCATGGAAAGAACTCAAAAAAGTTGCCACATAAAACAGAAAGTATGACACGGAATACAAACCATACTTCTACAACACTTTTTGCTCCAGGTTTGCTGAAAGAATCACTGTGAGCAACTACCACACACATGCACACACACACACACCCCTGCAGCACGCACACACACACACACACACACACACACCACACACCCCCCCCCCCCCC